>OX419346.1:4037730-4067730 GCA_948470475.1 Galaxea fascicularis
CGCTAGAACGATCCGCGCGCAGACGACCCCGTTGGGTTGGCTGATACCTTAAAGACTTCTCTTATTGACTTCTGACGTTTTTTTCCCCATTGTGTTTGTGTCTGTGATTATTTCTATTTAACGTATGACATTGGTAGTGATTATTTTGTTTCTTAATTTTTTTTTTATTTATTCATCTGCTAGCCTATATCATAAAAGATTGTGTTTTATATTCTAGGATTTAGGAGGTCCATCTCGTATAAGCCTTGTGGTTTCTTATGACCCTCCTGGCCGCTTCTATTGATTTATGAATGTATTTATTATTTCGTGATGTGTAACTAATTGTGGCTAAATAATAAATTGAAACTGAAACTGAACTGAAACGGAAGTTTGTATATATAAAAAAATATACCGTTAAAACCTAGAATTCCAACGAACCGAGTAGCAGTGGAAATATTATAGTCTAGCCAAATAAAGCCTTCACTCTATTGTTTCTTGTCCCTTTCAACACGGGGGGTGACAACTCTAACAAGGCCTGTTTCGGGAGTAAACTAAAATTCTTACGGGAATCTGAAGGCTTTCAATGAACTGGTGACAGTGTCAGTGACGGACTAATTTTGACGACGCAAATGGCATTGAAAATTGTGTCTCTGCCGTTTTCAGTTGCTCGTCCTAAAGGTGGTAAGGAAGTTTGCCTCTTTTTGGTTGGCAGGTTTATATAGACTAGAAGTACTCTTAGGACTGACCAACAAGTAACTTCTCCTCAGTTACAATACCACTGCATTGTCAAGCAAACATGGGATGACAATAAAGAAAAACTAGAGATATTGTTTGATTTAACACCAAGTTCTCAGAACCAACATTATAAGCACTGTATGACAGACAGTAAGGAGAATTAATATTGAAATCTTGGGAGTGAAAGCGGTATATTTCCCAAGGATGGGAAAGCCAGCAAAAATGCGAGCGCGGGGGGCGTTTTCTCGCGGGAGGGCCGTTTTGCGGTTGCGTGCGTTACGTCCGCTTCTGTCCCTGAGAACAATAAGGGGCTATTCGGAACAAGAATGCTCACAATCCAATGGTTCTTCTTTTGATTCGTCTCTTTTTCTTCAGGCTTGGGTGAACACTAAGGGCTAGCTCGACAGACAATCCATTCACCGTGCAGCACAGTCTGGTTGTATAGCATCGCTGGAGTACCTGACAACAGAGACTACCATAGTCCATCTGAGTCGAAAAGCCTAAACAGGATTTCTGGCAATATTGCCGGCGAATCATTTGACTTCGATGTTCGACGAAGCGAATCAGAGATCCTGGCACTGCTTACTCGCTCGGTCTTTTCTAATGTTTGCAGGAAGGTCATACTGAAATAGTTCAATTTTTGTTAGACAGAGGCGCAACAACCAATTCTCAAGATAAAAATGGAGGGACAGGTAAGGACAGTTTCGATCAGCTAAGCGTGTCTTTATATTATATCTTTTTTTAAAGCAATTACAAACTGATTTTTCTTGGGCTCCGCAGCCCTTCACCTTTGCTCAGCCGCCGGACACGAAGTTCGCGTGGATGTTCTGTTACGCTTATATAACGCGGATAGCAGTATTGAAGACTGTACAGGGAAGACAGCTTGAGACCTTGCACTCAAACCCGCAGAGCGAGAAATGCTCTGCATGGAGGTGACATAATCGAAAAAAAAAATGTCGTGGACAGCTAGAAGTGCTTTTTCCTTCAGTAGAAGATTGGTATTGAAGGGAAAGTGAATCAACTGTGGCCCGTAGAAAACTTTGCCTCAACGCTGTGGAAGTTTAGGCAAGAGATCAAGAACTGGCCGCGCAGTAGCTGCAGTCTTCGTTATTCTGGAAAGTACAGCGAATGTTACCGAGATTTAACACCGTGACGGTTTCTTCCATGTGTTATACGACTCATTCATAGAGTTGACAACAGTGTAAACTCTTCTAGATCTTCTTGTGTAAACGAAACCAAAGTTACCAAACTTTAGACATTAAAATATTCCACTCTAATTCTGACACGAGTCCAATCTTTACCAAAACTTGTCGATTTAGAAACCTGGGCCCAGTTGTTCGAAAGCCGATTAACTTAATCCAGGATTAGCGTAAACTTTGGTTGCAGTTTTTAACTTTTGAATGAAAGTTGTCTGGGTTTTTTCGTTTTTCAGGATTGACTTCCCCTAATCTAAAAATTTGCAGAATATCAGCAATGAACAACGTTTGGGGAAAGAGAATTAAGCTCCTTGATTAATTTTAATCTTGGATCAGCGTTAATCGGCTTTCGAGCAACCGGGCCCTGTGTTATTTGTTAGTGTTGTTTCATTATTTCCCTTTCGTAAGCGATCGTTGCCATTATTAACAGTCGATGCCATCATTGTAATCATGTGCTCTGGGTTGTGTTATAATAAGGCAATTTGTAACTTTTTGAATCGGCCTAGAAAGGGAGACGTTTAGGCCCTAAATAAATTGCGTTAATATTTCGGAATAGGACTAGGGTGAACTGTTATAGATATATCAGTTATGAAATCTAATCTAATCTATAACAAACACTATTCTAATCTATTTTCTCTATCATTACCAAGAAGTGGCATTTTTCTATTTTTTCCCTCTGAAATCTCTGTCATGGTCCTTTTAGGAAGTTTAAATTCAGTTCCCCGAATCGGTTTTTCTTTGTAGATGCTGGAATTTGGTGAGGGATTTTTCAATTCCACTTCATGTAAAGCACTAAGTATCCTTTTTGTTCTCTGATTATTAATCGTATTGCTGGTTTGGCTAGTCGTCGTGATTTGATGTATAGTACACTTAGGATTCCATTATTGTGGTACTTAACTGTTTATGACTTAATGCTAAATTGGGTGGGTACCAATGACAAGAACTACGAGGTGGCCGGAAAAAAACAACCTTTTCTCCCAAAAACCAAAAACTTACCTTGTACAGCATTATACCCCGCAGCACAGGAAAGTACTGCTCAGTAGTTTTCATTTGAATGGTCGCACTTTTAAATAGGTTTTAACCAACAAACTAAAAATTAGTATACCACATTGAATAGCACAACTGCTTCAAATCGTCTGCTTTTAAATCTCACGCCTTAAGTTTCCATCCGTGGACTTGAAACCGAGAGACCCACCATGTTGTGTCTCAAGAGACACACTCAAAAGCGAACCGGCCCTCGCCCCGGAATATGAATAAAGGGTTATCTTGTACAGGAAATGCTTCTTTGAATTAATCTAATCCGCGAACTTCCTGTCGTGAAAACATGCCTCGCTGTCTGTTCATGCCTTGATTCGTGGTTTTGGGCACACAACATGTATTGTTCTCCGAGGCGTGACCTTTACGCGAGTTAACGGAAACCCCGTGACGTTAGAAGTGACAGCATTTCCATAGCAGCAGGTTATAAAAGCCGGTCATTCAGATTGCGTGAGCAACACTAATTGAAAATAACATAATAGTTAAATTTGCCATCTGGGAATATCAGCTCAGAAAACCACCCGGACGGCAGAATTCAACTTCTCAGTCAAACACTCGTGACGTTGTAATGGGTGATGTTCAATTCGTTTGAGCTGACGAAAATTTCGTCGACGGAACCATTATTTGAGTACAGTTCAAGATGAAAGGAAGGTCGATGTTGAATTTATTCACGTCCATTTGTTTACTTCTGTCAGTGTTTTCTCGTGCAGGTAAGTTCACATTTTTATTTTGATGTCATGTTGCTGCGTGGTTTATGCATCTATAACTGCTGTCGAACTCTTCTAGTTTTTATTTCCGCTGTAATTCTGTCGCTGACTGAAAGATTCGCTCCTTTACATAAAATTTCCCGCGATTACAATTCGACGATTTACTGCTAAAACGAAATACGACGCGCTCTGAATATTTTAATGAACAGTTTTGTTAATAAATTCAGACCTCACAAGCAAAACTAACTGAAACGGTCTTGAAAATTCGGAAAGTGAAACTGCTTCAAGGGATTTCCACCAAGTTGGGGGTTTTCAAAATCTCAACATTATTATTTGCCTTGTCTTGCCTCTTCAACCAGACTTCCGTTTTCCAATATTGTTATCACACCGATTTCTTTAGATAAGAATTGCTCCTGTTTGCATTTTTTAAACGTACTGGATGCATAGTGTTCTTTCAATCGTTATTAAAGCCACCAAACTATTTAACCCACGCGATTGACATGTCTCAAAATAAAACTCGCTCGAGATCTACCACAGGATTAAGCTGTTGGGCACGTGTTGGTATAAGAATCTGCTCGTGACATCGCTATCGCTTCTATTCATGCAATTGCTTGTAATGACAAAACAAAATACTGAAAGACTGTTGACGTTTTCGCGGTTGTAATCGTCGAACTTTCCAGCTTAGCGCATATTGAAGTCTTTCTCCGGTCAACTGTCAGCTATTAAACCAAGCCCGTCGGAATCAAGAACGATTTTTGCTGGCCTTTGATAATTCTCTATGGTTGGCTGAATAAACTGTGCTAAAAAAGGATTGTGCAAGTGAGGTTTGAAGTCGTTTCGTGATAATAGTTTTGCCGATTAAGATTTCTGCCTTGATAACGATAATATTTCTTCCCGTACCGCCAGCTCATTGGTTTTGAAAGTGAAACCTTTATTTGACATTGATTTATGCAGTGTTTTGATTACTTCGATAACATTTTTAAGCGCTTAGAAACGAGGTTTTTTTCCCTCTCCTCAAAAACCAGCATTTGATTTGATATTTACAGTGTCCCGAATAAGTAGCGCACTCGTGTTCGGCTACGACGATCTTGAGACTTAAATGTTATTATTGTTATTATTTCACATAAAAGATGGCCGGCGTACTATCTGCGATGTAAGTAAAAGGACCCGTAATTGCCTTAATAATAAAGCGCTTACAATTACGGGCACTTTAATAAGGTGAGGAATTGTTGCCAGAGCACAATAATTTTCCTGCTAGAAAACAGCGAAAAATAGGCATGTATTTGGATGTGGCAGATATGGAATGCTCTCTCCTCGATAAGAACCCCTTGAAAACGCCGGTGATGCCACAATAAAAACTGCTTAAGCTTTCAAGTTGATTTGATAGCTTATTTGTGCCATATTCGTAGTCAGGGACACGAAGTTGACATTTTGAAACTCTTCAGCAATTTCTGCCAATTTATCACAATTTTTCAGTTTATTTTATTTTCGGTTATGTTTCAACGCCAGAGCGATTTCATCCATACGGTATTCATCTTTGCTATGCCCCTACTGCTTTCACTAATTTTCGCCCAGCTGGCTATGACCCCTAGTAAACAAATCGATTTATTGGCTGAATTATGTTTTGTTTAGGCGACCTTTGGATTGCGACCAAGACATCTGAATGCACCAAACAAAAAGAAATGTCTGAGGGAAAAAAAAAAAAAAAACTCGTATGATTACTGACCCGAATTGGACAACACGAAGTCTTATTACAAATTATCATAAAAATTAAAATTTCCAAAAAAAGAAGAAGGAACTCGTCTGGTTTGTTTCCATAAACATTTGTGCCATAGGATAAACATAATCACCAATGTCTTCTAAAATACTGTCATTGTTCAAGGGAAAAAAATATATCAATTTTGAAAAAAGCCCCAGTTCAGGAGTCTGTACACTGTTACTACGGTGATTGAAACCAAGGTTGTGATTGGTTGAGTTAAACTACAACTTTGAATGTGATTGGATTATTAAATTGTCCGATAAGTGGAAAATAGGAGTTTTTTTAAACCAATCACAATCGAGGAAATTGTAACTTTTATGATTAGTGTTGTTATAGTCTGCGACTCTCCGATTCCGATTCTTCGATCCCGCGATTCTACAAGTGTTAATTCATACTTATCACTTCTCCGAAACGATGGCCAGTTTTTGACATGCCAAAGGTCACTGGAGTTCGCCCCCATAAATACATGTGATTGTATTCAACAGCACGTTTGATTGTCACGTTTAGCATGTACGTTTTGTGTATACGTGACCTCTTCACCCAATCCATATGTACTCAATCAACTTAACAAAATATTGGTTGTAACAGGAAGGATATATGGCTCAATTCCGTCCCAGATTTGCTGCTTATTCGTGACAAATGCCAATTACTGTGTTCACTTTAAGAAGAAAGCAATAACTGATAAGATTTTGCGCATATTGTTCAACCCGCAGAATTTCAATGTATCGTCCTCACGGTAATGACGGTTGTACGTGACAAAATACAAGTGGTTTGTTTACATTGACATTTGCATGACATTTCCATTCGTTTACATCACCCGGCGTCATTAATTAACCAGTTTTCAACAAAACCGGAATTTTATGTATAGATCCAAATGATGAAGCTCATTCCAGTAGAAAACCATCGAAAACAAAAAACCGAAAAACAGGTTCAGACGTATTCTTCTCTTTCTGTTTCAACCGAAATTTAATGACCACATTCAGTTTGGCAAGGACTCACTAAAAATCGTGGTCTCGTTTCCCGTGCTTTTCGGGCGTGTGCATGCGTTTCTCACTTTCCACCCGAGCAGTCATTTTTCAGGTCGGTTTTCTTTTTCAGTTTTAAACAAACCAGCCCAATATAATACTTAATTTTATAGCATGCTTTCTTTAAAGATTATTAAAAGATCAGAAGCCAAATTTCTGTTAACGAATTTAACACATGTAAAAGTTTTTTTTCGGGCGCAAAAATTTCAGGTGGTTCGACAAACGTTCTCCTGCTAGACGGGAAATGCCCGTATCACAAGGAACGATCCATTCCCACCGGGTAATTCATGCAAACGCTCCAGTCGAACTAGCGAAAACATTTTAACAGGAAAAGCCTGTATACCAAGAAACCTTCCATTCTGATCGTTTTTGCTTTCGAACAAATGCAGAGCACTCTAGATAGGTTCCGTGTTTATCATATAGGGAGGCCGGTCTAGGGAGCATTATGAACAGCACCTTTTTTCTTACGATTGAAAAGATGAAACTGGCAAAAGTAAAGGGGATATTTGGAGAACCCGAAATTTCCCTGCTTTCGTTTTTTCATTAAAAAAAAAACAACAACAACAACGAGAACAGCGCGTAAAAGCGTCTTTTGCAGCCAGAAAACCAGACATAATACGCGTGAGTTGTGGCAGGTATTTTGTAGTTAAGTGGGTTAGTCGTCAAGTAGTTGACAATATTTAATCCAAGTCGCGAAGGCCTAAATTCTCCCAACATGTAACATACCAAATATTTGAGAACTGTTAGGAGAATACGCATGTTGCGGGAATATAGGGCAAAGAGAAAACCACGCGATATCACCATGTTTGGGACAAGAAGAAAATATGGGACCTCGGAAAAAACGTGTTTCAAATAGGACGCAGTTGATTTAAATTGGTTTAGTCTTTCCATCGTGTTCGATAGAGAGGCAATTATTCCATCATTATTTTAAAAAGCTGTATTTTTAAAACGACATGTTACAATCAAACCGAAGCCCAAAAAGGGTCGAGTCTCTACTCGGTGTTTTGGCTACAGATCCGAGATGAAAATCAGTAGAAAATATGGTCTTTTTATAATTGTTTCATAAGGTTCACTGTAAAGAAAAGTGAACAAAATAGAAATTTTTGCATTGAAATCGAGTTTCAAGTTATAGTAAGGAATATTTTGTACCTGCGCAATACACATATGGTGATAATGGACAGTTTTTAATTAAAACTTCAAGAATTGATTCAATACATGATTTCGTGAATATCGTTTAACAATCCTCGGCAAGCGAGGGACTAAAATAATTGTCTAATTGCAAACTAAGACAATGAAGAAATAAGGATGTTTATGAGTCTAACTCAGTAAGTGGATGCGGGTGAACTGAAGAAATAATAGTTCTCAGAATACTAAGCCAACTAACTGTCCGACAAGAATTTTACTGTCCTCTTGTGCAAACGCCCGTCAAGGATCTACATGTGCTAACAATATTCGCCAGATTATACAGGATTCCTGTTTAGCCATACGCGTATTGAAAATTAAAACTTTGAAACGACTTAAGAACTTTTCTATTTTTCGCGCACAAGAAACGTTATAAATTATGCAAATGAAAGGAAAAGAAACGCTATTATTCTCCCTTTTTTTCAAACAAAGCCAAAACCTTTGTACAGTCACCCCGGGAGCTTACAGCGAACTGTTAAATTATGCACAACGAAAGAGCGATGGGATAAAATAATATTGCTGTTTAGACAACAGTTAGTGTTATAACTGGCCATGAACCTCTGCAAAGTTCCGCTGTTTCTTCTTTGGATATTGCTTAGTTCATACCCTTGTAAGTATTAACGCTAAAATTTTGTTTTAGCTTTTAACTTTGCATGCTTCTGGCCTGAATTTTCAAAATGCAAATAGCTTTAGCTTGTGCTTATATTGTAAATATTATTGCGCAGGGTTAAAGCTGCCGACATTGGGCGAAACGATTGGGGGCAGGAAAATGTTCAACGACGACTCGTCGCAGGTTCTGCTTAAGGCCATAGTCACAGCTTCAACCCTTCATGATGTGTTGGCCGTTATCCTGGCCTTTATGATCACCGTAATGCAAATTATTATCCCGTTTATCGTTGCATAGGTAGATAATCCGCACACTCGACTCAAAAAGTGAAACACTTCTCGACAGCTTTTGTCGATTTTATCTTTTTTCTTTTTCCTTTTCAATTTCAGTCTTTCATAAAGTCTGCAATGCTGGCAAAACATCCTTGACTTTGGAAAAGCTCCCCCCCCCCCCCCCAAGAAAAAAAAGAAAGAAAACAAACGAGCAATCAAACAAGCAAGCTAATTTATTTTGATCAGAAATTCTCTCCCCACCCACCCTCCTCACTGGAACCCTGGGAGATACACACAGCGGTATCCCTGGGGGATTCTCGATTCGCGATATGTGCGCAACGCCGGTGGGGGTGAGAGGAGGGTGGACCATTAGAGTAGATTTTGGTTGGGGCTAGGGGTGGCATTCCTTTCCGTCCTCTTAGGTCACGTACAAAACAACCATAAGATTTTCGTAGAGGTAATATATATATTTAGGCAAACCTAAAAGCGGAGCTCCACAGTTCTTTTTTTATTGTATGGCATTTACCGGTAAAATAAAATCAATGCCAGGACTCGAGCCAGGACTCTAGTAAGGACTTCTGCATTGTGATTATAGTTTTTACTGTTTTGCTGCAGAGCCACAGCCACCATTCAAACATGTGCTAATGTACATTTTCGATTTATCATCGGCTTTGCCACGTTGGATCGAGGGACTACATAACCAGAGCATAAACGATTTTACTTCATCACAGTTTAATTACATCCGATTACATTTCAATACAAATGGTGTAAATCTCTAAACTATAGATTAACATTCCCAGTGTCTCACTTTTAAATCCAACATCACAACCGGTTATGCGCTTTGGCAAAGTCACAAATTTTCTAACATGTATCGTTGACATTTTAACCTCAACAAACCGAAATATTCCTCAACAAAACAAAATGGTAAAACCCCAAAGTGGGTACTCTTCGCACCACCACCCAAAAAAGAAGAAAAGTACTTTGTTCGCCTTGTTTTGACTATTTTATGGCGTCATTTTTGTGAGCTATAAGAGTAAAGACGATAGAAAAGTGCCGTCTGTGTCCTTTGTACAATAGCACCGAAAAACATTAAGCGAAAATGACTTTAACTTAACTTTTCGTTCTGAAAAGTGGCTGCGGCACGATAAGCCATAAATCAACTCAGGTGATCAACTACAAATGGCTGAGAATGGTTTTATTCTTGACTTCGATCAACTACAAATATTGCAAACGACAAACGTTGACTACGAGTCGTGCGCGGTATAATTTTTTACATCATTGTTAATGATAACATCTGATTGGCGATGACAACAGACAAGAAAATCGGTTTCAGAAAAACATTTGTCAATAAACATTGAATTAAAGACGAAGTTTTTAATGCAATTAGCCCATTAAGTCTATGATTTTTTAACTAACAACGAGAATTGCTGTGAGGGACAACATATTGCTGGCATTTCGACTGCTAAAGCTGTCAAAAATCGTGTTTACTTTTGGCAAGGAGTTGTCGCTCTTTGCGAGAGTTTTCCAAATGTCAATCCGGCTCTTGTTCCTAACAAAGCGGAGCCGAGGATTTAAACCGTCCGAACTTCGTTTGGCTTTTCTTCAACCAATTTTGTGCCCAAAAATGAGCGACAGCAGGGAAAACGAAGACTTTTAGGATCCACTAATGAAATATTCGTTAGAAAACATTTGGAAAAAACACAAGCATTTTTTAGTTCAAACCAATTTGAGATAAAAGCGTGAAAACAACAAAACGTAAGAAAACAAAAGACGATACGAATGTTTCTTCGGCGTTTTGGTGTTTCTTGGAAAAATAAGACAAGTAACAAACATAACTCGAGAGTAACCTAGGTAAATCGCTAGTCCGAGTGTTCTTGACCTAAGTGTCCGTATAAAAGACAAAACAGGAATACTAAACCTGCGGATGCGGACAGTTTAGGTCAGTCAATAATCACTCCGAACGCAGAGCTTACATAATAGCCGTCATATCACACAAAATCATTGCTTTGCTAAGAATTGCGGCGAGGGACAACATATTGCTGGCATTTCCAATGCTGCAACTGTTAAAAATCGCGTTTACTTTTGGCATGGAGTTGTTATTCTTTCGGCGAGAGTTTTCCAAATGTCAAACTTACCAAGCGGGGCCGAGGTTATAAACCGTCCGGACTTCGCTTGGCTTTTCTTCAACAAATTTTGTGCCCTAAAATGAGCGACAGCAGGAAAAAACGAAACGTTTTAGGATCCAAGATGAAATATTGGGTAGAAAACATTTGGAAAAAACAAGAGTCCAAACCAATTTGAGATGGAAGCGTGAAAACAACAAAACGTAAGAAAAAAGAAACCGATGCGAATGTCTATTCGACGTTTCTCGTACAAATCGGAAAAAATAAGACAAGTAACAAACCGAGACAAATCGCTATTCAATTTTCTTGGCATAAATGTCCATATAAAAGACAAAACAGGAGTACTAACCTGAGCACAGTTTAAGTCAGTCAACAATCACTCCGAACGCAGAGCTTAAGCAGAAGCCATATGGGTCATTTCACACAAAAGTAAGTCTTATTACGTCTCATGCCTATCAAGGAAGCTTGTTCAATTAAGGATTTTAGCGGCAAAACCGTCCAGTTTAATACACAGCAAGGTCCGAAGACAGTGTATAATTACTGAAACCCTGCCAGACCACACGATCTTTTCTCTTCATGCAAGCTTCTGCAGGCAAACACGAGGAAAAGCTGAAACTTCCTGACACTTGGTAATGTTTTTACAGCTTGACAAGAGACGCTCTCTTTTTCGCTGTTCCTCACTATAATTTCGTCTCTTTTCTCGAGCTTTTTGTTGTTTTTTCTCCCGTTGCTCGTCAGTACGATTCAGCCTGTTTACTCGAGCCCTTTCTTGTTCTCTCTCTCGTTGCTCGACAATACAATTCAGCCGGTTTGCTCGTGCTTTTTCTCTCGCTGTTCGTCACTGATACTCTGACTGTTTACTTGTGCCCTTTCTTGTTCTTTCTCCCATTGTTTGTCACTAATATTCCGCCAGCGAATAGACCAAACAAAACTGACTTTGTTTTAAAACTGTCTTCAAAATTTGGCCATGCAATTTCCCGCCACAAAAACGCGGGTTGAGAACTGCGTGTATGGCCAAATGATCCAGTTCCAAAAACAGTCCATATGGAAGGGCGCCTACATGCGAGCTTGCACACGAAAGGGTTAACTGGAGTATCACATTTGACTTTGGCTTACATGATGGGGTGGACGTACGTACGGTCGGTCGGACGGTCGGACGGTCGGTCGGACGGTCGGACGGTCGGACGGTCGGTCGTACGATGACGTCATAACCAAAATTTCTCGGATGGATGGGTTACCATATTTTCTTACCAATGGTGCTCCGCGCGCGCGCGCCTTCGGCGCGCGCGGAGCTCCGCTATTAGTCAGTTGTGGCTCTCATGACTGAAAACTCAAAGCTCACTGTTTATACATCTGTCCAAAAAAACTGAACGCAGCCAGAAAAAAAAAGTGTTTTTGAGCATATATGAAGACATTAAGTCGCATCGATAACTGGTGCTTATTAAGCAACACTAGAGTATTATCTGCACCACTGTAGCTAGTGGGGAGGCAGAGGGAATCGGCCCTCTTGGACCAGTTGAACCAGACAAGTCGATTCTTTGGATTGAGGATTTTCATTAACCAAAGGATTTGTTTTCTTTCGACTCGGCTTGATTTTGATGACCGTTGCAGTTCAGGTTGTCACTACAAAAATAGTGTTTTAAGCACTGAAATGGAACACCTGCCTTTTCAAATTTGTTCGAGGTTGATTTTCCGAAGATACATCTCGTATCTTGTGCTGAAAATAGCGTCTAGGAACATCCACGTTTGAAAATTTTCTAAGGGAGGAGACCCCCAGACCACCCTAGAAGGCCAACGCCTTCGACACTCGCGACAGTGCCACGCCGTACTCCTTACGGCCCTCGTAATTCTGGTGCGTTAACTCCACATGTTTCTCGTGAAGCGCCAAACTGCCATGGCACTTTCTTGTCTCATTCTACTTCATCTGTTAACTGATAATTCCTTCTTTTTTTCTTCCATTTATTCTTTCAGGCAAATCTTCACCAACTCTAAGTGACCATCGCATCAGGTTGCAATGCTTAAACGATTTTATCCTACTAGAACTGGACTTACAAGATATACCTAAAGTGAAACCCACTTCACTACATCTGCGACACTTTTCCTGTGGACCTCATGAAGTCTTAAATGCAACAGCAATCTTCAGGGTACCATTTCAAGGTTGCGGGACAACCCGAGGGATAGATTCGAACCATATTGTTTATCAAAATGTCGTGGTGAACTCGCAGAAATTCAACAGGTCGCGCGTGGTCGTCAGACACGTGCCAGAACTTCGTTATCCGTTCACGTGTCGATATCGCCTAAAATATACTTTGACCTTAAAACAGGGGCAAACGAGAGAGCACAAGAAGGAAGAGGGCCCCAGAAAGGAAAACAACACAAGAGAAGGTAAACTTTATCCAAAATTTACCTTTTCATAAAATATAACGTAGAATTCCGAAGTAACCGCCCCTGTTACTGTTTGAATTAGCTGGCTTAAGGGGCCGCTACTTTCGAGTGGCCGTTCCTTTCGGGTGGTTAAAAACGTATGTTTGTAGGCGATTTTCACTGTAAATAAGAAAATGAGAAATATTTTCGTCGTTTCATTTACATACTCTTTAAAATCGCATTTTACGTAGATGGAAGTTACTGCTTGAAATTAAACGTTACATCAAATACAATACGGTGTTTTATTGTAGGTGAGTGGTAAGTTTTAAATGGAACGCCACTTTCGGGTGGGCCGTTACTTTCGGGGTTCAATAGGAAGGTAAAAACAATAACGTTACGTCCGGGGAGCCACTATTTTCGGGGAAAGACCGGGGGGGGAAGGGAGGGGGGAAGGGCGTTACTTTCGGAATTCCTTTATCAGTAGGAAGCATTTCTGACTTGGTGTCTGAAGATTAAACCTATCCAGTCTGGGCTTTTTATGTTATTCTATGTCCTTACCCCAGCGACGCTGTCTACAATTCCAATTTGTGGACTGAAGTGCGACTGAAGTGAAAGCTCCAGCTTATCACTCTTCGGTTAAAATGAAATATATATAGTTTTTGTCTTCCCAATATAGGCGGTAGCAAGAGTAAAGGTTTGAATAATGTATTTTTTTTTCTGCCTCCAGATTTTCCTGACGATGCAGATAGACCGTTAAGCGGTGCACCATGTCTTCACTTACCTATCTTGTGGTTTCTTCTTCTTGGCTTCCGTCTTTGGTTGTAATCATGGAGGAAAGGCTCAGCATCACCAGACTTGCGATAAGCTAAACCAAATTCATAGTAGGATCTTCGCCGAAAACCAGCAAATCACCAGCGAGCCGTTGGGGTAACATAATCTTGACTATTGCCTTGGTAATCGTCCGGCTTCTTTTAAAGGTTATCATAATCGCTGCCAAAGTAATCAAAATCATCGCCATCTTGTGAGCCAAATTCTCATCACCACTGTTTATATCGTCTTCTCAAAGTCATTAATAATTCATCAAGTTAAAACAAAGGAAATCACAACCGTGAAGGGGGTTTGGATACCGGGTCTTAATTAGCATAGATTTTGACAATTTTACTTCTCCGTTAATTCCTTAGTTTTTGTTTCAGTTGAGAAGATATAACAAACACTCGAGACAGTGTTTCATCGGCCATCCAAACACCTCAAATTCCGTCAAAAATACTCCGCTGCGCGTCGTATTTTCAACTCTCTTCTCGGTGTTTGGATATCCCGATGAAACACTGTCTCTCGTGTTTGATATATTACATCCAAATTCTCATGTTGAGTATCATAATCGCCATTCAATTGTCATCATTGTCGCAGTGGCGTTTTTTTCGTCGTCGTCGATGTCGCCGCATTCTTCTTCGCTTCTGTCGTCCCGCGTCGTAGCTTTCGTCATCATCATCGTCGTCTCCGTCATCGCAGATGTCATCATCGTCATCATCTTTTACAAGGCTTGATGTCAAAGTCTCTTACCGGTTTCTTTATTTCGCGCTGTTTAAAAAGCCATTCAGCACTGTGCGGCTTAAAACTATATCCTTTGGATTTCAGGAACCACATACTGGCTTAATTGTGCACAGTAGAAACCATAAACGCTCCCTGGCTCGTTAAATGGAGCCAGAAAGTTTCCTGAGGATCTTATTTTTCACCATGAGTAGAGACTACGTTGAACGAGAAACTGAACCACGTACCTTGAGATGTGTAGCAGTTCCGTCTTATGGAGACTTGTTACTAAAATAAGAGAAAGTTTCTGAAATTGACTTGTCGTTTGACAAATCTTTGACAACAGGTCACAAAAATTATTAAGCAAGTAAAATGTCTTGCAAACAGAAATGTAAATCGAGAATAAGTGTAAAGAGTATACAATGTAGGAAAGAACTGTTGATATTTTCCAGAAAATATTTTGCACTTCTACGTGGTAAGAAATGAATTATTTATTGGCCTTTTTCAGGCTCTAACTTTTTGATAAGCGAAGGAAATTTTTGTTCCACTTTATCGCTTTACTGCAAGCAAGATTAATTTATACCAATGATTTTTGAAAGAAAGGAATATTTATAACCTTGAGACATCAGTTAAATGTTATAAATGGTAGTTTTGTAGGTTTTGTGAATAAAACGTTTTCAACAGATTGTAAACCGTTTCGATTCCAAGTATGCTACACCAAGCCCCGGAACGAAAATCTTGATCCGTTACAGCGACCGGGTTGAAATCGCGCTGGTATGAGATTTTATGCTGCTTCCATGAAAACGAATGCAGAGGAACAGCAGGGAACTGTGACAAACTCGTCCCGGATTATGTAAACACCTCTTACAAATGTTTACTTAAGAAAACAAATTTTAGTGTCTTATTATGAATGACCTTTGCGGTTTCCGTGCAAGACAACGCTTTCACAAGGCCTCAAGACAACTACTTGCGCGCGCGCAAATTTTATACAGTTCGCTTTTACGCATGATTAAGAGAGCATGAGCCTCATGTGACCCCATCTGGTCCGCTCTCCGACGTATCAGCTAGTCAAAAAGTACGCCATATCCACGCAGACTCAGCCACTGAACCACTTTTTACTTGCGCCAAAATAATTGGAAACTAACACCGACTCCGTGAATGCAAAACAGGTAAACAGGTTTACGCTTCATTGTATTGACAAGACCAAATAATTGGGCAAAAGGTCAATTAATTACGTAAATTAATGCAAAAGTGAGCTCAGAAGGCTACGGAACACAATACATGTAGTCTACGCTTCAGAGGTTTTGTTTTCGGATGGACATTGCCGCGTTCTTTTTGTTTGTTGTTTTTACTGTCTACCGTGCGGCAGACAGGCACAAATTAGGCTGGGGTGGCATGTGTTCATCGATAGTTGAGGGCTCATAGTTGGTGTGGCAGTTTTTTGTACCATTCAGGTTTTATACTGGACCTCAAAACTGCCAGCGGAAAGTAGAACTACACAGAAAGGCAAAGGAAGGACTTATAGCTGAAGAACAACACGCTGCTTAGCGTCCTTTGAAAACTGTAGTGATTTTCTGATCTATTAGTTGGACGTAAAACCGTTCAAAGCGAATTGTCGCAAGGGGTTAGATAGAAGCTTAGCAATGGGCTAAGCCCACGGCTTTTGCTTCTCTTGGCAATTCTCCCGTGTTCTGAAAAATTCCCGCATAGTTATTTAACTCAACAATCCACTCTAAGCGTTTTTTCTTTTGTAAAGAGTGAATGTAAGGTGTCTGGGCAATAGTTGCAGCACCAAGGACCATTTATTGTCATGCTGGATTGCATTTATTGTCAGCTGACTCCCAAGCAATTCGTACAGAAGTAAGAAATATCCTTATGGCCCCGGAATAATCCTAGAACCAAACCTAAAATGAAAATGACTTTTTTGTCGGAGAAATAAGGTGTACTTCGACAAGGAACTACAAGAAGTGGAACTGTATTATGTTTTATTCACTCTGGCGTGATTTCACCTGTTTTCTAAATAATAACACGCAAGGTTAAGGTTGACAGAGAACGTAAGTTACTTGCAAGATCATATCCATGACCAATTCGTCACTTGCTAAAACACTACGTTACCCTTTAATTTGTAGTGTTTCACAGGTGGGGGTTTCTTCTCTTTGCTATTATCAATGGTCTTCACCTTTGGTGCAGGAGGACGAATCCTTGGAAACTCAACATCCGCGTCGGGATCATTTTCTTTCGCAGGCTTAATTTTGTTATTCTTATCAACCTTCTTCCCTTTTGGCGCCAGGGTACGGTCCAGCAGCATCTCCTCACTGTCATCGCGGTCGTTGTCGTTGAAATGCTTTACTGGAGGTGCTTTCATCTCTTTTTTGTTGTCAATGATCTGGACTTTGGGGGGAGGAGGCAGCACTCTTGGAAACTCCACAGGTTTTCCACCTTGGTCTGCCTGTGCTGTCATGTTGGCAATTGCGTCTTGCATCTCGTCAACGGGCCTTGACGGATGCCAAGTGGACTTGACCTCATTTTCAGTGGACTCCTCAAACTGCCCCGCCATAGTGAACGAGTAAAGATCCTTGTTAAGCAGCTGGTCGATGAAGTATTGCGCATAGGGATAGTGCTGTCGCAGCGCATGCCACTGCCAAGGGTACTTATTCTGGTCGATTTGCTCCTCGAGGTCTTCGTAGAATGGTTTCTGGTCATTCCCAAACGTATACTCTATACTTACACGGTCACCTGAACCTCGGTGTTCCTGGTGGAAGTTGGGATTGTTTCCATGGTAACCACCACCCCATATCATGTATCCTTCGAGCTTTACGGTGAATGTAGGAACGATCGTTGCCGTGTAAGGAATGGTGACTTTCTGGGGCTTTTTAAACGCATTCCACTCAGAGAACGTCTTGGCTGGTAATTGCTTTTTCTCGTTCACGATCAAAATATGCCAGTCTTGGTCAGCGGTTGTCTCCTGTTCCTCCCCTCCCCACTGATAATTGAAACTCGTTTTGGTTGAAAACCCAACACCACCTGTTGTACTCGGTGGCTCGTACTCAAATCCAACCTCAATTCCAATATTCGCATCCCAGCTGGTCGTCTGAACATTCTTAAGTGTTCTAGCCGAGCGAATTTGAATCTCCACCTCGGATGCTGTGGCGGTACTCTTCCTGTTAGAAACGACCTTTCGGTAACTCCTGTCTGGAGAATTCATCAACTCCTGCTCCTGATCCAAGGGAATTTTCTGCGTTATGGACTTTCCAAATTTAACATCCTTCATAGTGAAGGCGAAATTGCTGTAAGTGATCTTCAAGCGTACGTCCTTCTTGGGACCATCACCGGTACACCAGTTGGATCTACGATAAATATATATTCAAGAACAGAGATAAATTCTAATGTAAGGTATTTAGACGTGATATTACACCGTAACTAAGCTACCAAACGAACTTGAAAGTTCTTGACTGTCTCGAATTATTTTCCTGGGTCAAGTTCAACCCTGCGAAACTACGATTTGCCAGTGACGGGCGAGGTGAAAAGATACTGGCTCGTTTCGCACGTGCCAAGCAAGGCGCTGTTTATGGACAATAGCGAGCCTGTATGATACCCTACACTAGTGTGAAGCCAGTTGATTCGCCAAAAAAAGAAAGAAAGAAATCATCCTAAACAAAAAAAACGTTTTGACCTGTAAGCAGATTCCCATGTGTCGCCTCTCCGCCGAAAATCATCTCCTGAATATTTAGCCCAGCATCCGCCAGACCAGGCAAACCCCATCATATTCGCCAGCTGCCCGATGTTAAACATAGTGGCGTCCATAACACGTTGTTTTAATTGGTCCATTGTCGTCAGTTGAGGGATTTCTAAAATAAAAGATTAAAAAGTATTATTAATATGATCTCTTTAAATCTGAGATCGAGATGGTGACTTGGGAACGAGAGAACGTGTGGCTTTTTACCTGATCATTACCTTTATTTGATGAAATGTGCTGAGCGTTGCGATGAGATGAAGAATGCTGATAAACTGAATATATTCAAGGGTGCTCTTGTTTATACAAGAACTGGCTCCGATATTTATAGTTATAGCACTAAGAATACATTAACAAAGTTTACTCAAGCGTTTAAGACTTGTGGTTCACTTCTAGATCTATAGAAGAAAAAGATGAACAGATCAACCGAGGAATAATACTTAGCTCCTGACTCACCGTCCACCATTCTGCAGCATTTGAATTTCTTAACGCTGGACAGTCTGCCACTCGAGGCTGTTGTCTCGAAACCGGCAATGAAATAACCCTCTCTCTTGCACTCACTCAATCCAGCCTTATTGAAAGTATCGCTCACATCTTCGTTGTAGCACCCTCCCCAGTGGTATGGGTGGTGAGATGGTTTGCAGCATTTTCCCCATTCTATATTCCCAACGTTGTTACCGTTGGACCGGTATAGTCCCCTAAGGAAGAACCCTTGCTGGCAGGCACTTCTTCCTGTGCTGAAAATATCAGTTGATGACAAATAATCTTCAATAGGATCAAAGGAAAGAAGACATCGCTATCACTGGTTGGCACTGGATTCGATGTGCGCGTGAACGTGAAGCAGCAGACCACTTGCTACTAAACATTTACATAAGACATCACAGAGACAACTGTAGAAATTATTTCTGCTAAGTGCTTGTTTGTTTCTTACTATTAAATGGTGCCCAGGACAAATTTCATCGTGATCCAAATTATCATTGGAATGGAAAACACAAAAATGCGTTTCCAATCTTGGAAACTACTTTAATTTGAACCTATACAATATCACTTAAAACACTGAAATTACCTTGATTTGAAATGGGAATTCCGCCCTTAGCTCTAAAGGAGGAAGTCTATGGTATGACATGTAATATGGTATGATGTGATATCGGGTGTTGTGTGGTATGGTAGGGTATGGAAGGGTATGGTATGATATGGTACAATGCATGAAGTTGAGTTATGCAGATGTGTCCTTAAATAATTTGACGATCGGTAATAACTGTAGAATCGTTTGCGTTTTATCAGTTTCCGTCGACTGTTGAATTGAAAATCTTTGAAAAAAAGAGCATAATCTTAGAAGCATTGGTGGAACATGTATATTCTACACTGTCTAATGGAAACATTGCGTCATTGTATGGAGGATGTCCAACATACCCGTCCATCGATTTGATCCAATCGGGCATCTGACACTGCGTTGGCTGGTTCCAGAACGTTTGGTCTCTCTCACAGCATTTGACCTTCTTAATTCCATTCAAGTTGTCTGTACCATCTCGCTCAAAACCCACAAGGTTGTAGTATCCATTATCAGATTCACAAGACGTTTCATCGTCCTTCTTAAAGCTGCTACCCCAGTTCTGCATGAAGCAAGATCTCTCCGCAGCTAAAGAAGTAAGAAGATACAAATATGGCATTCAGAGGTAACCATGGCAGTTGTAAATATCGGCAGGCAAGAAGAGACGCGAACAGTTCGGTGCAGATTATTTCACTGATTTACCCACTTGAAAAAGAATTGCCTTTTCCGCATTTTAATTATAAATTTTAATCTGGCACCAGTGTCGTACAGTGATATTTATATAGCAAACTAACTTGCTCTAGATATAAAAAAAATTTGGAGGTCGCTCCTACAATAGAAGAGCTCATTTCACTTTTACAATCACAGAGGTAACACAAACATCAACTTTAATTTGATTCTTCAAGAAGAACATTTTTTACGATATGCCGTAACATGACTGTCATTTCAAAAGTAAGTCAACGATAAAATCAAATTGATAAAAAAAGTCATACACTTACAGGAGAAAGTTAAAAATAATGAAGCTGCAAAGGGAGACCGCCAGCTGAAGATAGCTGCTAGACCACATGACGAAAGTCTTCCAAAGCGCGATTTATCTGTAACGTTTGATGTTAATTAAACAGTAAGAATTAGTGACATCGAGGAGTTCTTTAGACATACATGTGCAGCTGCAGAAAATAGAGTCCGACATTAGTATGACAAAAAGCGACCCTTAACCCTTTAACTTTCACTAGGAGTGATAAACATTTAACTTTTTCCTACAAATGCAATGAGTCATTTCCGAATTACCTCGGGCCTCTTTTTCAAAGCGAGTCTAGGTGCTCACCTTTCATGTGCAAATGAGTTTAATTTGCTTGTGAATGAAAATTGATTTGCCTATAAAAGGATGAGCACCTAGACTTGCTTTGAAAAAGAGGCCTGAGGTAATTCGGAAATGGCCTATACATTATCAAGAAAACAGGCGATAAAAGAAGAGAAATGTTTCAGTTGAACGCCAGGGTGTTATCATTTAACTCAAGCAATTTACGAGGTAATGTATGGCAGCTTGAGTAGAAGAGGGGAATTGCTAATCAAATATTGGGAGTTAAGAAGATAATTTAAGCACCCACATATCAACCTACTGCAAGCACGAAACTGGCCATGATTTCTCAGTATCGAGTGAATCAGCCCCCCAATTCTCTACTTCCTTGATTAAAAGGGCAAAAAATCATATTCTTGAACAATTCCTGCAACTAATTAATACCCAGTAAATTCTACTGTTTAAAAAACTTGTTAAAGAGATATTTTAAGTGTAGTAAAGAATTGGATGGACGATTGAAAACACTTTTCTTTGGAACAACTACACCAGGGATTTAAAAGTATGCACAAACGTCGAAAGCCTTTAACAGAACGAACACGGATTAATCAAATGCTATTACGTTTATCACGCCTCCTGACGAGAACGTGATCGTCCTTTTGATCTACATAATCTTCAATTAATTCTTTTTCGTCTCTCATTGCTGCAAAATGATCTTTCTGGACATAATTTTTACTCTGTTTTTATGTCACGAGCACTACACAAGACCGAATGGATATAGTGTGAAACTAAAGAAAAAAATATTTTAGTGTTTCATACAAGTACCATCTAAAAATTTACTTCCTTTCGTTGAAGGTCAATATTTTTGTGATATTCATCAAAGCAGGATCTCAAAAAGTCAACTATTTCTGCCGCGTTTTAGAGGCACTAAACATTTGAAATACAATTGCTAAGAAAAAAAGAGAAAAAAAAAAACATTTACCAAAATGGCGTCCTAGTTCTGCAACTCGAGGTCTTCCTTGTTCTAAGGGACGCTCAGCTTTAGTGGCTTGTAGTCTTTTTAATCACATTTTTACGTTTTGGGTTGGGCTCCCGATTTCTGGTACCTGTTTCGTCTCATTGTTACTAATTTTGAAAAACCATCGTTGCATGAGGTATGTGACCTGAAAACTTTTTATGAAAAATGCGAGTTTATTAAAATGCATTCTTGCGTATCCTTTGTAATTTACGTTCCCGCCAGCAACATAGGCAACTACAGTGTACCAACGTCTCAATCTTTTTTAGGCCCGCAAGTCATAAGGAATAGATTAGCTTTGAAAACAGTTACGAAATATTTTGGTTTTGCAGACTGTAAGGCTTTAACTTTATGACGCTGCATTTTCTCATGTTGCTTGTAAATGTTCAGTGCTTGCATTGGATTTGATAACACAAAATGACAAGAAAAAAAAAAGGGTGATTTCATTGTCTTTTGATAAACATGCGCCACTAATTTTACAGAAAAAAAAAACCAGACAAACAAATAGGATATTATGTTCCGGCCTTTGCCTTTCCCCACCAAAAAAAAAGCGAAAATGTGATTAAAAGCATTAGGGGACGCGGAAAAAATTAAGCAAATACAAGTTCAGTGGCTCATAGCCACTTTAAACAAAAACAAGTACTAGTAATTAGTTCTTTTAGTTTGTTCAAGCCACCCTAACCCGGCACCCGTTGTGAAAAACTTGGATCATTTCCCAACGAAGAACCGCGTCAAGTTTTTAATGAAATTTGTCTTGGTAAAATCTAATTAACAATATATATACATCTATCTTAAAAAAGACTAAAAGAAAAAAAGCATTCACGAGAATCTGGTGTCCGGCAAAAAAAAGATGTAATTGTGAAAATGCCTTCTTAACGAGTGCAATTGACTAATAACGTTTCTCTTTTCTCGCAATTATATTTTGATTGACAAATCCTACGTGCACATGTGGCGTAACTGGGATGTTTGAACGGCAATAACCACATTCATACTCTCTTTCATTTCTTATGCCATTCGTTCTGATGGTTTTGTACCCCTGATTGTCTCGTTGTATGTTAGTGTGTCTGTGTTTAAATAGCCTTACTTGCTGCAAACACATACATAATTAGAGTGTTTCGGTGTCTAAAGAGGAAGAAATATGAAAGGGAATAAACCTCTCTTGCATGAATTTGATTGCTTGGAATAAGAACCAGTAAGATCTTCAAAAGATCTTTTTTTCGACATGATAAATGATTACACGCAGGTACTTGCTTAGTTCCCTCAATCTGAGAAGAACATTTCTTTTGCATATTGAATTCCTGATGTAAGGCGTTCAAGTAAATATCATAAGAATTTGTAATGTAATGTTTCTGATCTTTTTAACTCACTGAATCGTGCAAATAACTGGCAGGTCTTTCAAAAACTAATTAAAAGCATAACATAATTGCTTTTACATTCGTTAATAATACATCACGATTCTCTACTCATATGTAAAAAAATTAGGGACTATTTAGTACCTACACTGAAATCACATTTGAACCAGACCCAGGCAGCTGGCCGCTTGAAAAAATCTGCTAAAGTGGGTGAGTTGTTCGTTTTCTTGTTTCTTTTCAGTTTCATCCGACGCGCACCTCCCAATATGTGTTGATATTTACCCTTTACAATTGTAAAATGAAAATTTCAATTTCATCTTGATAAAATTGTTACAATCTGTGGCCTTGCAGATGTTTAAGTAAAACTAAGTAAAACTACGCAAATACAAACAAACAAAGCATTTTTCGTTAAAACAATGGCCGGGATTCTCCCTGTGACTAAATCTTCAGAGGGTTTTAATTCAACCAATGCAAGCTAAAACGGAACGAAGTTGGAAATTATTTGAACTTAAAGCAACAATTGGACTTAAATGTAAGTTTTTCGTAAAAAGCAGTATTCGAAATGAATAACGTTTAACCAATAAACGTTCTCACACCAGTAATCTTTATAAGCAACAATTTCGTAAAACATAGGCAAGTAAAAACTAGCGATAGAAAAGAACGTTTCCAAAATTGTGTCACGGTGTCACCGAAACTTTGTTCTTTTTACTTGTCACACTAGTAATGGATTTGTTTCAATAATGGATTTGGGGAATTGGGCAGTTTGATTGTCACCTAAAATCTGTAAAACACAGTTTATAAGTCCATGGATTAATGGAATACTGTCTTTCAGATAATGAACAATGATGTATACGTCATATGTAATGAATTGAAATTCTCCAGATTTGTTCAACCAGAAATCTTAATCCTTAAACGTACAAGATCCTATACGCTCTCAAGGATAGTATATGTTCAGACTATACTTACTACATTGGTTTGATTTGACATCGAGTCTTCCAAAGCATGGTAAACAGCTTCGATGAGGTACCATACCTTTAATAACATAACTAGATTATTAGAGTTTTAGATCATTAGATTTTAATTTATGGAAAGACATTATTTTAATTTAAAGGAAACCTATATATTCGTAAAGTTAATGCAGTTTTCTTTAAATTTCGATGAAAACAATGGAATGTTACTTCGAAGTCAGCCAAATTTTCACCTTTGAAATTCCCACCACCGTCAATTTAGATCCATAAAAAGGATGTACACTGTAAGATTGGAAGTTCCATTTAAAGAGATGCTGCCATTAAATAGCCGTAACATTTTACTGCAGTCTATTTACCTCTGCACTGACACAGTTGTTTTAATCTTGTTCGTTGTAGACTTTCTCTGGCCAGAATGCTATCCATTGTGTCCCTTGCCTTTCCATTAAGCGTGATTATTTTAATTCACCCGGCGCCAACTTTGCAAGGATGCTATGAAGATAACAAATTTGAACAGGAAATGTCGAGAGAGGGTTACTCTTGGTGTACCGACGAACAAGATCTTTTGTACGTGAAAGGATTCCAGCGAAAGAAGGCATCACCAGATGATCTGAGGGACTTCAAGATGGTGAGATGTTGCCAGCCTCCGAGGGTGCACAGGGAGAAGCCTTACACTTGTACCTCAGCTGACTGGGATTTGAGTTTTAAAAAGTGCGTTTAATTACTTTTCATCACTAGATGAAGCTGTGAGTTGTCTTGCCGGCTATGCTTTGTTATTTGCTTGGTACGCGCGTGATTTTATGAGAAAGCCGGGAGGAGTTGGTTAGCGCTGTAGCAAAAGACACCGTAGTTTCTGCATTGACTATAGCGATGTTTTCTGTTTACAAACACTGAAGTCAAATTTCTTTTTGCTAACCACCCAACAGCCAATAAACCTCTGGTTGGCACATTAACAACCATAGGTGACGTCACGTGAAACATCACGATTACCATTAAAAAGTTTTTTTTTTAATATCTATATATATTTTTTAGAGAAGGCTGGGCTACTTGCCCGCCAGGGCATTTTATTCGCGGGTTCCATCGAGGAGGTAGTCATCAGCTGAGGAGTATCGAGTGGGCTACCTGCTGTAAACCAGCTCTCCATCCACATCGCTATCGTTTGTGTTATGATCAAGATCTTGGTGACGGTGATAGATGGGAGTGCAGCAGAGACGGTTTCTACATTGCTGGCATTCATCGTGGTGCTTCAGAGGGTCTTTCCAGCATCAACAAGCTGCGGTGCTGCAGCTTTTATGACGGTGTGTATTACAACGGGCGGGGGTTATGCACCTAAAACATTGACAGGTGCATAATGAAATGGTGGACTGAATAGTATTCTGAGGCAAACACCTTGCATTATCTGCTGCATCGTACCAAGCTGCAGCAAGGCATAAACAACTAAAGATATGAGTCAACAGGATGCACTTTCCGTGTTGCAAACCAAATCATTTTAAGAATCGGAGAAAAGTTAGGGATGGGGACGTAACATTGTGTATTAGGCTGTCCAAGGTGGCTCAACATTTTGATTCTTTCCATTCGAGGGTATGAAAAACTAAGAACAAGGACAAAAATTCTACAGAGTTAGAATTTTCTTTTGGCGTTCTGTTTGTATTTCAGCATCTTACCTCTTAGGAGGAAAAATGCCTACCTAATTGCATTTTTTGTTCTTGTGATTTTGTGATGTTTACAGAGATACTTCCACTGAAGAGCTTGGATGAGGTTAAGACGCGAATAATGGATGTGACCCTGTTTAACTTGGGCCTTCTAGCTAATTACCTCGGTTACGGTTGGGCTGGAGGCTGCAGAGGGAGAATCGCTGGTGAGGATTTTCTCCGAGACGGAGACAGCTGGAAGTCTCACTACCAGAGAGGGTGCGAGGGACACATGTCGACCAATCGTTTGAAGATAGTTTACGAGAACTTCTCATTCAAAGTGAAGCAGATGGACTATTTGGAACCAGAAATTGAGTCTATGACGCCAATTGTGCAAGATGTCGGAGAAATCAAGAACCGGGACTCCCTTGCAACAGAAACGAGAATTCAGCGGGAAATCAAAAGTGTGCGCACCGTGACCCACTCGTCCACAACTAGGTTCAAGAGTTCTGTCCAAGCCTCATTGACTTTCAGTTACAAGTCTCCTGGGCTAGTCGGGGAAGTCGCCACTGGGACATTCAAGGGATCGTTCACTGTATCAGGAGGAAAAGACACTGCCCAACTGAACAAAGACACAAATGGTGAAATAAAATGGGACTACGTGAAAGTGAAGGAGTCGCAGACAACGAACCCCAATTCTGGTACATCTTACCAAATTACCACGTCCCAGACGAAGGTCAACGTGCCCTATAAAGCCACCATTCAAGTGCAATTCACGGCCAGGCTGGAAGGCTTCCTGATTTGGGGTGGTGGGGCAAATGGAAAAAATCCAAACTACCATGAAAAATGGAGAGGATCCGGCGACAGACCTACGTTTAACTATAACATCGGCACTACGGAGGTCCCCTTCTACAAATATCTGAAGCAGGTTAGTGATCGAGGAGAAAGCCCATGGTTATGGAACCTGTTGAAACAGAACATACCCTACTCGGAGACTGTTTTAAGCACACTGACGGATGAAAGCTTGTATGAATTTGAGCTTCAAGGCAAGTTCCAAGACGTCGCAGGCTTGGATTACAACGTCCAGTGGGATGATGTGGCGATAGCAAATTCAACTCTCGCACTTTGATGCAAGACGAACAGTCCAAAATTAAAAAAAAAAGTTTTTCTTGTCGGCTTCATTTGTAGTTATAGGTTTGGTGACAAAACACGTCACATTAAAATAAAGAAGAGAGTTACACGAGACGTTCAATTGTTTCATCTGGATGTCTCAGAAGAACGGCAGAAAAAAAAATAATTATATATTTTTTGCGGGAAAATACGTTTACCAAAAGGTTAACAATCGCCTTTACGGCAGACGTGTTGTTTTGTTTCCTGCGTTTGCATTAAATGTTATGCCAAGTCCCTCCAATTAATGAAATTTTTATCTCTCTAACGTGAAGGATTCTACGCAAAAGTGCAGAGCAGCATGTGCCAAAAGGCTAACAGCAGTACTAAAATAGGTCTCATAGGGGAAAGCCAAATAGAGCAATAGGTCGAACACGTTTTACCGATCAGCGACATTCTAAATGTTGTTGAATAAAATTATACCCGTCTATTTCAATTGCATCTTGGTGGGAAAAAGGTCGTCAACTGAGTGTTCAAACCACCGCTGAGAAAAGCTCCAAATCAGTGTCATTAACTACGAATTTTCCGGTAGGAGACGTAATTACTGATCAAATTGTTCCAGAACGGATTAATGTATCAGCTTAAACAACCGAGTGATTTTAGGCATACAAGAACATTTTTACTTTGGATCAGGTTATCTGCTTTACTGTACGCGTCGCGTATCAGTTCCAGTCGGAGATTCACCTTTCTTCCCCATCATGATAAACTACTTGTAGAGAATTCTTTCTGCCACTAGTGTTCTCAATACTTTAAATGTATCTGAATTCAGTTATAACCCGTCGAATAATTAACAAAAATAATCATGCGTGATCGCGCAGAATATCGCCTGATACTAAGCTGACGAGGCGGCTAAAATCAGGAAAAACTCCGCAAGATTGAGCGGGATAAGTCTTTAATTATACAGCACATTGAAAACAGAGCACAGTTTACTGAGTTCATTACAAGAAAAAAAAGGAAGAAAAATGTCATTCTTTTTCCCAAAACGCACGAAATAAAGTACATCGAAGGATATCTGTAGCGCACGCGCGACGAATATAGAGTGCAGCATGACCATATTTGGACATGTGGCCACATGTGACAAGGCGTTGAATAATACAGGACATTGTTCGTTGGTGGCATGAATAAAGAGTTTGAAAAAGCATAACATGAATGTCCGTAGGGGAAAAAGAAAAAGTAACAGTGCATCAAAGTAGCTTCAAAGATGACCTACGGGGTAAAACCAAGAGAAGATGTTAAAACGGAATAAGTTCGTGACTATTTCAAATCTTATTATTTTTCTTTCTTTTCTTTTTTCTCTTGGCATAATCAGGAAGAATTAATAGGGTTGCTGCCAAGTTATTTATTTATGAAAACATTTGGCCCACACTTTGAGGGAACCCTCTACGTATCCAAAGCCAAAGCTCTTATTCGGTCCTCTATGATCCAGTTGCTACTTGTTCAGTATGCTTAAAATAGCTATTATTCACTGGCTGTTCGTTGTTAATGTCCACAGTGGGAACAACGCGGTCTTCCTTTTAATATGGAATTCCATGACACTCACATATTCAAAACCTGCCTCACTGAACTGAATTAATATCAGCTGGAACAAGGGAAATGTTACTCAACCGGTAGAAGAACTTTGGTTTTATCAACAATAAAAGGTAAAGCATACTTTGGAATCGATTTCTATCTGTCAGAAGAACTTTGCCATATAATTATGACTTGCTTCGAAGGCAAATTCTCGGGTTTGATAAACTATTTACCGAAACGTCATTGTCATTTTACTGGATCAATATCTTCTTTTTAAGGTAATATCCTTAAAGGGGATACTGAAGCACTTTTTTGTTTAATTGTGAATTCAAGTTAAGCAACAGAGAGAAAACAAAAAGATCTCTATAACGACAAAACGTCCTTAAATAGTTCAATATTGAATAGAGAACTCGTGAAAACGTTTTACAAGAGTGAGAACAATTGAGAGAATGAGGGGAAAGACGACAACTAAATCATAGGTAGCAGGAAAGGAACGTCTGCTTTCGACACACGACCTTAAAAACCAACAAACTCGTTTCGTTTTTTCTAGCATTGGTTTTGGTACACATTCGAATTATGATGTGAGTGGAACGGAATATCAAAGAAAACCAGAGGAAACGAATTATTCACAAAAGAGGATGGAATTTTACAAAGGAAAGCTAATATTTGTCTGCTACTGGGTTTAATATCGGAAGGTCCATGTGAAACGAAAAGGAACAATTGGCTTCAAAGCAGTTCGTTAATATTCACTATAAAAGACACAAAACAGTTTAAACATCTGTTCAGATGTGCTTTTGCTACAAACAAGCATAGGATAACTGGTGAGCCAAAATTTTTTCCACCCTATTTTTTTCTTAATTTGTTAAATTGTTTTAGCATTGTTTTGTTACGTTTTTCTTTTTTAGGATATAGTGAAAGACGTGTATTATTAAAATGCAGATGTTCCAGAGAGCTCTGTTTGATTTTAACGCTTCTCTGTACATTTTAGTTTGTCTCTCTCATCGTGAACGAGTATCTTGCTGGGGAAGAAATTGTTTTCACATGCATTCCCTTTCCCGATTGACGTCAACAAAATTCGAACCGATAGCAGCCCTGGACGTATTAAAGTTCATTAAAATGAACTTAACTACCGGGTAATCCATAGATCATCAATTCTTTATTCTGACCATTCAACGGCGTTGGTTTGAAAACAAAAAATATATATATACATTTGACGTTCTTCAATTTTGATTTCCACTGAAGATAAGATGCCCATATATTGTCAACGTGGCTAAATTTCTGGCTTATGCTTATAAAGCAACGACATGTCACTTAAAGAGGCAGTGTATAGTTTCATGTCACTTTAATAAGCTCAGCCGCAATCATCTTTCTATTATGCACCTACATTATTACGTACTGAACTTCCCTCTCTTTCAAACCAAATTCCAGGAAAATGACTACTTCAATCCTTTCACTGATTTGTTTAACTCTCACAGTATTAGTTGGGCTGTCGTGTTGCACTGAAGGTAAGTGAATATTCTATTTTAAGTAGTTTCTTACGCTCATTGTTATACGCTTGATGTATGCTGAAAAATAATGTGGAATCAAGTCTAAATGCGTTATTAACTGCAAAAAAATCAGTTTTTTGTTCTTTTGTGATTAAGATCCTTTGTTTTTAATCGATTGTCGGTAAATTCGAAATGACGACGTGCGCCCTTTCGTCAAATAAAGTAGACATTCGTTATCCTGGGCCAAGATGTTCGAAGCACGATCAGCCCTCGAACTTCCGGGTG
>OX419346.1:4075230-4095230 GCA_948470475.1 Galaxea fascicularis
GTCATGCAACACAAAAGCATGTCCAGGTAGAAACTGACAACTTCAATTCCTTATAGCCAACACGAAAGAGCGCAGTTTTCTGAAAGCGACCGATGAAAACGGTTCACCACGTGATATAATGCATGGAAGAGAAATCGCTCAATTTTGCAGTCGAATTTCTTGAAACAGGGTGACATCAGCATCGATTAATTTCCAGACAGCTCTGCCGTACCACTTAAACACGTTGGAAGTTCGCTAAGCCAAGCAAAAGCCGAGTAGATTTGTGCCGTATCGCTAAACCCATGAAATTGCTATTTGTCATCACGCCTATGTTGTCGTGGACTTTCTGTTCGAGCGTGATTCTTTCGGACGTTAAATGAACATCGCTCCAGTAACCTCAAGCCCACGCTAAACGATCAAATATTTCTGGCCAACATCGTGTTGGAGGAATATACTTGACTGTTTAGCCGCCTATTTTACCTCTTTAATTTTAAAATGGTTTTCCATGTGTGATGTTAAACATTATATTTTTTTAACGAATATTTCACGTAACGATCATAAGGTACTTCTGCCAAAATGACTCGCAGATCCAGCGGCGCGGCTTAAAGCAACCAATTTAAACAAGCAGCGCCGAAATTTCAGCAATAATACGAAAAAAATCGTTTTAAGAACTGACGCATTTGGTCAACCATAGTTTGTCTATTCAGTCAGCCAACGTTGTGTTTAGCAAACACAATGTTGGACAAAAATGCTTGTTCTAAGCTTAAAACTGATAGAGCTGGCTCGCCTGCAGCTGATCACATCGTCCACTCTGTCATGTGTTTCTGCAGTCCCTCCCTCAAATTTAACACCTTCTTAAACGACTAACGTACCTTAATTCCGCCTGTTTTTCAACCTTGTTTTCCTTTTTTTCTTTAAACATTGCCCCTTTTTCCTCTGTTAAGTGAACGGAGGATGGTCAAACTGGGGAGCCTGGGGTAGCTGTAGTCAGGTGTGTGGAGGGGGATCACAAACACGCATGCGGGATTGCACTAATCCTTCCCCAACCAGTGGTGGCGCTAACTGCCAAGGAGTTAGTTCCCAGACTCAATCTTGCAACACGAATAATTGTCCAGGTGAGCATGTAGTCCTATGTGAAAGAAAACACAACGCAAATCAAACAAAAGTAGATATTTTCCTCTCGAAGTATGCCATAGTAGTCTTGAAAGCAAGCATGGAAAAAAATAGTTTTGAGTTTCTTATGCAATTTTTACTATTAAGGTTTGTTTTTTACGGTCCCATGTATTATTGGAAGCTGCGCATAAAACCGTGCTTTCATTTTATCATTGCGTAAGAAGTTTGTGGAGCATCTCATCAAACCATTGATAAAGTGTGGTAACTTTCTAAATTTCTTCTCAAATCTTATAAGTGAATGGTGCATGGTCAAACTGGGCAGCTTGGAGTGTCTGCAGTGCATCTTGCGGCGGTGGATCACAAAAGCGCATGCGCACGTGTACTAGTCCACCCCCAGCTAACGGAGGTGCTGACTGCCAAGGGAGCAATTCGGAGGAAAACGCTTGCAATACCAATGGATGTTCAGGTAACTATTTATGGCATTTCCATTCCTCTGATAAGTTATGAAACACAACGATCAGACACGAACTTTTTATCATGCTTGTGAATTGGAGCAATAACTGGAATGTGCAAAAATGTTTAACGAAGTCATCAAATTAGTTATGCTGCACACCTATTGTCCAATCAGAAAAGCCATTTCCCTCACGGTTTTGTCAAAGGTTTGAAAATAAAAAGCTTGACACACAAAAAAAGGAAAGTAGACAGGCTAAAATTGATTAAGTACTTTGGCAACGAGGAATCCTGCAGAAGAACGGTTAAGCCATTTTTATGACTCTTTTATTTCTCGGTTGAACTAAGAAATGAGTACTTTAACTCAATTTACGCTTCACTAAATTACGAACAGAAAGAGATAAAAAGGACACAAACGCGAGCACAAAACCCAAGGATAATTGGCTTAGTTACAATAAACCGTCCCGTAATTATTCACCGACCGTTCTGAGCTACTCAGCATGGTCATGTTTACTTGTACTTTACTTTATCTTCGACTTAATTATTCATTTTGATACGACTTAATGGTGCATAATATTTATTCATTAGTCGATGGCGTGTGGTCGAATTGGGGAGCCTGGGGTAGCTGTAGTCAGTCATGCGGCAGTGGATCACAAAAGCGCATGCGCACTTGTACCAGTCCACCTCCTTCCGGTGGGGGCGCAGATTGTCAAGGAAGTAGTTCCCAGACACAATCGTGCAACACAGATGGTTGTGCAGGTAAGGGAGTTCGGCAACGTACTTATTTCTATGAGAGACAACCAACACAAAGGAAACACTGCTGCGTCTTGTTGTAAGTGTATCCACTGCAGGAAAACAACGAAAAAGAAGAAACCTGAAAAAGCTAGACAAAGTTAAGATCGAAGTACTAAACCTGCAGTAAGGATAGATCACACTGAAAATTAGCCAAGCACAAGCGGAGGCTACGTCCAGAATATTACGTGTTGCCCTAAGCAGTTCCCAGGGTCACAAAACCTTTGCTCCCGCTGGTTTGAAAGTAGTTCGTTTGAGGTGTTCAGAGAAGAGTGTTTTTGTTGTTGTTGCTGTTTTTTCTTTCTTTTTGCAGACAGTGTTACCCAAACATAAGATGTTGTTATGGGTGGAACAAGTATACTCTTTATATTTTCAATGAAATCTTTTTACAGTTAACGGTGGATGGTCAGCCTGGGGAACATGGAGCAGCTGCAGTGTGACCTGCGGCGGTGGATCGCAAACGCGCATGCGTACCTGTACTAATCCTCCCCCAGCTGGTGGTGGGGGCGAATGCCAAGGAATTAGTTTCCAGTCCCAATCATGTAGCACGAATGGCTGCCCAGGTACCAATCCAACTCATATTCAAATGCTGAGAGAAATAACCAAGTTTCTTTATTTTTTTGAAAGTCTTTTATCATATCATAGGCTTGCGTGCTTGTTAAAGTATCCGCTAACATGATAATGTAAATTAAGTGCTGCAAAGGAATACGTGTGGCACACACCTATTGAAAGCGGTCTTGATCGACTACGACGGACTCTCCAAAGGCAGTAACGAGAGAAAAAACCATTTAACATATTTTGGGAAATTACTATGTAAATGTCGAGGAAGGAAGAACCGGAGCTACGATGTAGACAAGATAATATAAAGTGAACTTAATTCTAGTGATGGCTTATACTCGGATTGTCAAAACGTAAGCCAGTTTTATCAAAACCGTTTATTTCTAGGGTCACCAGACCTTTGCTCCCCCCGGTTTGAAAATAGCTTGTTTGAAGTGTTCAGAGAGGAGTGTTTGTTGTTGCTGGCATGGGTTACCTAACCATAAGATGTTGTTATGGTTGGAACAAGTATACTCTTTACGTTTTCAATGAAATATTTTTACAGTTAATGGTGGATGGTCAGCCTGGGGAACATGGAGCGGCTGCAGTGTGACCTGCGGCGGTGGATCGCAAACGCGCACGCGTACTTGTACTAATCCTCCCCCAGCTGGTGGTGGGGGCGAATGCCAGGGAATTAGTTTCCAGTCCCAATCATGCAGCACGAATGGCTGCCCAGGTGCGCATCCATATATACCTTTTGAAGGTCTTATGTCATATCGTCATAGGCTTGCGTGCTTGTAAAACCATCCACTAACATGAAATAGAGAATGTTGCGCATACCTAATGAAAGCGGTCTAAATCCACTATGACGGACTCTCCAAAGGCAGTGACGTAATAAGAAACCATTTAACACATCTTAGGAAATTAATACGCGGTAAATGTTGAGAAATGAAGAAAGGAAGCTACAATGTAGACAAGATAATATAAAATAATGGCTTATGAGAGCTTATACTCGAATTGTTAAAATGTGTGCCAGTTTTATCAAAACCGTTTATTCCAGGGACGGTGGTCAGAGTTAAATGAGTTCCGTTGCCATGGTTGCGTTTTATGTCTGGGAAATGTGACATTTCTTTCTTCTAGTCGATGGCGGTTGGTCTTTTTGGGAATCATGGAGCAGTTGTAGTTTGAGTTGTGGTGGCGGATCCCAGACACGCATGCGCACTTGTTCCAATCCAACGCCGTCTGGAGGTGGAGCTGTGTGTACAGGAAGTGACTCACAGTCGCAATCTTGTAACACAAATGGATGCCCAGGTGACAAAAAAAATAGTTTAATTGTTTAACCTACTATTCTTGAAAAATTTTACCGCCTGGATCACTTAAGCAGCCTCGTCGCCACTCATTTTGGGCCCAGGCAAATCACTGTCTATCAAAATAAATGTGATGTGCCACTTAACTTTGATTGCCTAATATTTATCAATGAAAGGCCATTTGAGAATCCAGGCTAAGGGACGGACCATTAGAAAAGTGATGGGGGCGGGCGGGGGGGAGGGGGGGGGGGGGAAACAAAAAAAAATTCATGCAAGGGAAAATGCCAAGAAAAAAAATTCACGAAAAGAGGAAGGTAAAGAAAAAAATCCATGCAGAAGGAAGGTCCAATTGTGACTTTTACTTAATAATTATATGTTTGCCAGTGTCTATTAAAAATAATTCTTATTCAAAATATTTTTGGATTGACATTTTGGAGTGGAGGGCACTACAGAGGGGCTGTGTTGGTGAATGGAGTATGGCATCATTATGATGGGCTGTGGGGGAGGAATTCCAGAGGGCAGGGACTGCAAAAATGTACACAGGGAAGCCGTCCACTCCAAATGGCTTCCTCCTCTCTCACTGTGCAGGGGCGTAGCCAGGGGAGGATTCAAGGTGTTCTGGAACCCCCCTTTTGGGTTATGAAAATGAATATTATCTCAAGAGGAAAAACGTATCAGAACCCTCCTTTAGAAATTCCGCGAGACGAGACTTTCGTCTTTGAGGAAGAACAAAAGAAGATCAATTTTAAAATGCATCGCATGTTATATCACAATTTTATACAGCATTTGATGAAGTATGTAATATGTTAACTAACTGTTATTTTATCCATTTTTAATTCTATGACGGTCCATCTTTCCAGGAAGCGATATTTACAATCCCCTTAGAAATGCTAACTACGTTAAGCGCTGAAGTTATTGGAAATTTGTGCTCAAAATCAAGGAAACGCCATTTCTGAAGACCCAAAATTCAAACATTTTGCATGCCCCCGGACCCCCCTAGTAAAAAGCGCTTCGGGCGCTCGATTGTCAATCGGGTAAGCAATATACATTAGGAAACCCTCCATGCAAAAAAGCTGGCTACGCCCCCGCTGTGTGTACCTTTTCGAAAAGATATTGCATTAAAAAGTGGCCTGTATCCTTTGATCTGTTGTGAGTGTAGAATAATTTATAAATCACAAAAACATAGATAATGTATCAAGATTTCACTGTTAAAAAAAAGCAATATTTGTCTAAACTTCGTGCAGGGGGTTTCACCTGAAAAAAAAATTCCTTCACAAGCAGTGCGCGAAAAAAAAAGTTCGTACCAGCTGAAAATCCCCCACTCCCCCCCCCCCCCATCACTTTTCTAATGGTCCGTCCCTAAAGCAGAGCCATTAAACAGTACCATGTCCAGTCTTCGTTCAGCTTAGCCATCAGGCCTTGTCTTGAGGGTAAAAAAGAAAATTTATTAAAAAGCTAAGCACCAACGATTTGAGCTCAATCGAAAAGGGGGCATAGGGAGAAAGTCACATCTAACAAATATGAAATTGCTTTATTTTGTCTTCTAGTAAATGGAGAATGGTCTAGTTGGGGTGCTTGGAGTAACTGCAGCCAATCGTGTGGCAGCGGATCCCAAACACGTGTGCGAACTTGCAATGACCCTCCTCCTAGCAACGGCGGCTCAGGCTGTCAAGGATCTGGTTCCCATTCTCAGTCATGCAACAGTAATGCATGTCCACCAGGTAGCTTATTCCTGACGTAGACTAACAATTCCCATACCTTGTTTTCTTTTATTGCTTGGTGTCATGATGACTGATCACTCACTCCCCCATCATTAAGATCACAGTTTACAGTTTACAAGAAACACGTAGGTCCTAAGAGGCGAACACGAGATCCAAGGTACAGGACATCGTAAAAGTATAGGCTTTTCAGAGTCTCTTTTGCGAAAAGATCGTCATCGGCGACATCCCCGGAGACCCAGGGGCAGATACTCGGGATGGGCCGAAGATCAGGACTTGCAATATTTTGTTAAACAAACTTTCGCAAGACCCGATCTCCGTCCCATCCCGACCATCTGCTCCTGGGTCTCTCTATTATATTGTTTTTGAAAGCTAAATACGCCTGGGCGTTACTAAAGTACGGTACTGTGACTGCGGTTTTGTTATTTAACAAATAGATTTCACTTGTCAGTACGTGTGTACTGATAACGAACGGATGACGTCAGCAAGCGGTAAGAACAAAGGACGCTACGAACCACAGGCGTGTAGCGTGCTGGTGTTCTTACCACGTTTAGACGTCCTCCGTGCGTTATCAGAGTACGCACGTACGGTCAAATGGGATCCATTTGTTTTGTTTTTGCTATTTTTTTACGAGAGACACACTACTTATAACGAGATTCTTACATGACATGCAAACAACTAGTGCTAATGGCCTGCAATACGCACGATGATCCATTTGTTCATTACATTTTATTTTACTTTTTCGACTGATGACGTCACTCACGAGTCTATACGTTAACCGAAAACTCCTTTGGACCAATCAAAACGCTTGTAGTTTACACCCTCCATTGCATGTTTGATATTTCCATCGATTTAGCTTGTCAAGAAGGTAACACCATATTTGATCGATGCGGACAAAGATGCACATGTGTGGAAGGTCGACTAGCAAACTGCTTCAGAATCAGAAAGGAAATCACGTCTATGACAGATAAAGAGCGAAGACGCCACATTCGAGTCATAAAAACAGCCTCAACAGATCCAAGATTCAAGGCGGATTATGACCATCTCATTAATGAACATAGAAGACTGTTCATATCAGGTTTGTTTGCGCAACATAGCCGCATAGATAACTTTTCGTAACTCGAGTCGCTTATTAGTTAATAAGCTAGGCTAGTCTAAGAACAAAACGGCACAAAATGGTTCTTTAACCCACAATCATTTCACAATAGATGACATTAACTTTATCCTCGTCAAAACAAATTCAGATATGGCTTAAATTCTTCACGTAGAGAAAAAAATTAAGTTGAAACTGCCCATGGCCCTTTTGTACAAGTATAGCCCAGCCTATGTCTCAACTCTTATTTTTTTCGGGGCCACTTAGGGCCTGATTACATGAGGCGGGCTGGCCCGGTTAGCCGGGCTGGGGTCAGTTTGCCGGGATCTCGGCACGTTTGTTAAACGCAACAAAAATCAACTCCGCGATTACATGACAACCGGGCCAGCCCGGTTAGCCGAGATCCCGGCACCGCGATACCGGTAATCAGCCCCTTATTTGAGGTTTCATTTAGATAATACAATGTTAAAGCGTCGCTTGTCTTATCACAGTGCAAACCACCATAGCAAAATTGTTGATCGATACGATGTCTTGAATGACAATGTTGTTTCTGTCAAAAGGATAGAATATTAATCAGTTTATCCACTACGGTCATATGAAACACTTACCCCTCCCCTAACCCAAAAAGTTAATAACAAGTTAAAACAAACAGTGCTAATGCTGGTTTAGGGAAGGGGTAGGTGAACAGTTGTCCAGATGCCTTCCTTACTTCCTCAGGCATTCACGAATCCACTCACTTCCTTACATGGCACCGCTACTTTATGCTACTCTACGAAAACCTTCTTCGTCGAGTCGACTGCCGTTTCACTATTGCCTACTGGGATTGGAGCGCAGTGTCCGCCAATCCATTCAGCACAGCAGAGCCACTTGACTTGTGGAGCAGCAATGATACCAGTTTTGGTGGTAACGGGGAAGGATTTTTCGGTTGTGTTCAGACCGGGCCTTTTAGAGAAGGTGTTTGGCGCCTTGTACCACTTCCTCAGCACGTTCCAGCGGAACCGGGTCCCCGTTGCTTGGCTCGGATGTTTAATGGAAACCCCCCGGATACTGTAGCAGTGCAGGAAGTTTTGACAATGGCACCTGCTAACTTCACCCTTTTCGAGCTGCTGCTTCGCGTGAATCTCCATGACTTGGTCCACTGCGTGATCGACGGGACGATGTGTTCCCTTGACTCGGCTGCCGCTCCGGAATTCTTCCTTCACCACGGATTCATCGATAAAATCTGGGACGATTGGCAGAAGAAGAGCGAGTTTCATAAGAATGTGTTTTTTTCTGCATTACCTCAACACATGCCCGACACCCAAGTTCTGCCAAGAGAAGTCGTGGATCTTTCTTCACAACCTGGAGGTGTTCGAGTGGAATATCAAACTCCTCCGAGTGTTGTCCGCGTGTTGCCTCTGCTCAGGGGTATGTATGTAGAGTGATACAAACTAATTTACTATACTTTTTGAGGACTTTTGCCAGACTGCACGGTGCAGTTAAAATCATTTAGAGAGGTCATAGATCTCCCAAGGTCAACACTAGGGGTGCTCACAGCCAGGGTTCGTTACGTCCCTGGTGGTGATTTCCAACAGAATCAATTGTGGAGAGTCGTGAGACGGGACTTCCGGTTTTACTGTCCTTATCCGAGAAGATTAGAAAGTCTAACCATTTGCAGAAGTCATTGCAAAGGAAGCACTTTCTCCTCAGTCATTTAAAGACCCTGAGGTCCGGCCGGGACCTCCTGCACGGTAGTCCGGCGCTACCAACTGAGCCAACCGGTCAGCGATCTGCTCCAAAGTTTGCCACTTTAAGAATGAGGGAAACGGACGACAAAATCATAAGAATTTGACTTTAAACAGTCATTCTGAATAACTATTAATTTTCATTATTTCTTTAAAAAGTTTAGATAGTCTAATAGAAATAACCAGGTGTCGAGTTATTTCAGACGTCTTTGTGGGATTAAACATTAAACCAGGAAAGTTAAAAATTATGGAAGGAAATCGGCTGTCAAATTATGGCAATCGCATGCACTAAAATTTGCTCTTGGCGATAAATTGATATTCTCTCCAGGTAAATAAAATTTTCAAGGGACGTTTTCAAGGACGTTCAAAAACTGAATGAGAATAAATGAACTTTTTTTCACATCCTTAGACGTTTTCAGGGAAAGCTTACAATCATTCAGAGATAAATAATACATGAGTTTTATATTCTATTTTTCCCAGGTCTCAGTTTGAACACACTTCATCAAATACCACGCAGACGGTTCTCCTCGTTGAATGAAAAGGTATTCAAATTGTTCAAACTAAAGCCGCTTGAGATTAGCAGAGCAAAGGAACTGGAGAGATTGCTGCAGCCCCTTAATTCTCGACATTAATGAAAATCATGTTTATAGCTCAATAAAAAATAGAAATGGCCACATATGAATCACGCCATGTTACCCTAAACCTTCGCTTGCACTAACATACGTCTTTCTATATTTTTTTATAATTTGTTTAAAAAGTCTTCTCCCCTGGTTCTCTCCAATTAACAACCTGTGTTGCCCCCCCCCCTCAAATAATACACTCTCAGTTGCAAATGATGAAGCTAGCCGCCCATTTTACAGTTGCATGTTGAGTGACCTGGACATTGTATGTAAGCAAGGATGGAGGTGTCCTAGTTTTGATACAAACCTCTCTGTCTATCCCATATATTAATGTGGACCAGTTAACAGCAGATCATAATTTACATGAGAAAAGCAGTGAGCACTGTGTCAAAGTCAAGGTCAACACCACCCTCATTTCCATTCACACACCATATCACTGAGCATGTCGTCGCCAAATGGACTAATCACTGTAATGAGTGGCTGCCTGTGAACTCAATAAAGACTCCATAAACCAGTCTTGGCTCATTGCGCTATTTTTTGGTTATTGTTGTTAGTTAGGTGACAACTGAAACATTTTTTCAACGCTTTGCCAGCAAGTAGACAATTAGCATTACAGTGTATGGTGATCAAATGGATGTAAAAGGCAATACTTCAATAAGAGATTATAAATTATATGGTTAAAATCTTCAAACTTGAACTCTCAGGAAAGAAAATAAAAAAGGCTGATAAAAGAAAGACCTGCTGTTTGCGGAACAGTCCTTTCTATGCTGGATATTTATTCTATAAATAAAAGTTGTTGTTGTTGTTGTTGTTCTCGGGGCTTACACTAAGCTTAAGCTATCTGCAGGGCTTTAAGTTATTTCTAAGATGCCCTACCATATTCATGAAAAAAAATCTGGTGATGTCGTTGTTTACATTTTGCCTCATTAGCACGTATCTAGCCATGAGTTACGAACGGAATTGGGCACAATTTAATAGAACAAGAAAAGACTTCCCCACAGCCCCATACATTAATTATACATGCACCACTGTTCCAAAAACAAGATAATAGAGTTTGAGTCACAAAATGCATGTATATGGGGTTGCACAGAAATCTTGCCTTCTAAAACTTGTGAGACTTTAAAGAAATGCATGGCTGGGTGGCAAGAGATGCCATCAAGCCATACATTCTCTGTAAAATCCTGACATTTTTACAATTATTTATCACAAACCTTTTTCCACACAGTCCTATACTGACTCAAACTCTATTTGTTTTTGGAAAGAGGTTAGTATGGCAGTGATGCATGTACAATTAATGCCAGGGGCTGTGCCAAAATACTCTCTAGTCATTTAACCTGACAAACACATACTTTCAGCAAAAAGTAAGTTTGCCCAGTGCTTTCAATTTAGGCAGCCCTGCACCACTTGTAAGACTTCACAAGATTAGTTGAAAAAACAATAGAAAAAAAAAACAATCAAAACAATGCCCTAAATAAAAACAATAGCGCTGCTGCCTACAAAGACTGAATTAAATTAGAGGTTTCAAAAAGGTGCAGCCATATCCAATTGATGGTATGCATTTCTCTGTACCTTGTTTTGCTATTTATGCTAATACATGGCAATGAGGAAAAACATGCCAAATATCATCTGAAAACGTTCATTATAATGCACCTATCAGTGTCAAGCCTGAGGGAGGGGGGTTCGGGCATAGGGTGGGGATTTTGACATTTTCCCACCCCCAAAATCCCCACCCCCGGGCAAAAAATAATTGTCAAAAGTATCAAAATCCCCCACCCTTCTTGCACACAAGGGGAAAGCAATAAATAAGGTAGTCCAAAGCCTCAATTAAACTTTTATACAGAACATCAACAAATGGTTTACTTCTTTTCTGCTGTTTGTAACAAACTGTATTAAAACACTGATCACAGAACAGTAACAACTGGTTTACTTCTTTCCTGCTACTTGTAACAAACTGTAGTTAGGACTTTCCCTGTTATCCAAGATGGCAACCATGCCCAAATTCCCCACCCTGGGGACGTGATGTCCCATCAAAATCCCTACCCTTGGGATATACGTGACAGTCAAATTCCAATGGGTTGCTCGCCCCACACCCCCCCCCCCCTGCCCTCCCCATCCCTTCCTTCCCTCGGGCTTGACACTGATAGGTGCATAATAACGTCAAAATTAAAGCACACGTGTTTACTGGCTTACCTGGAAATGTCTGTTTGTTCCGGCCAGTGAGTGACGCCAGGCCACAAAAGTTTGGTGGAGACCTTAACTGATACATCTTAAACTGATATCAAGTTCATAAACGTTGAATCACCGGCAGCGATGGTTCAGCTGGTCGACGTCAGTAGAAATTCACTGTTGATCAGCTAATACCAGACATTACGCACCGATAGAGCTTAAGATAACGTGTGTTAGTGTTAAACCAAACTTAGTTTAAACCAGGTGCAGTGATATTTCTCGCAAAGTCTCAAAACCTTTCGGGAAACACCATAAAAAACTTCATACATCGATCGCACATTCGAATTTCAAAATGGACGCCAAGTCATGTGGTGCTTAGACAATAAACCGCTGACCAGATCGGCTGTGTTGCCTTAACCACATAACAATAATATCGTTTTTTTTTAATTATCGCATTATTTTATCTTACAAAATACTTTTTTTGAGAGCTACTGGGAGAATGAAGACAAAAATAGTGATAATTTCCCGTGAATTATTGCCCTGTGTCGAAAAATCTGGAATTTAGAAAGAGCATGGCCTGTATCCCAGACAGTGCCCACACCGCCTAGGTTTCGAGTGGAAAGTAGGGCTGCACCGCAGCCTAAAAAAGAACTACTGTTATGGTCTTGCCATGTCAGCACCATCACCCACATAAAAATCCATGTAAAACGCAAAGAAAAAGATATCCAATTGTTTTGAGCGAGGATAGTGAGCCCCGTTGTTTTTTCGGCACTTGAGTCCACGGGCGGAGTCTCAGAACCTGAGTAAATTGACCAATTATTTCAAGCTACAACCAGTTGCAAAATTGTTGAGACATTCGCAATAAAAAACATCTTTTCTTTCTCTAAAACGCTTCTGTACGAAATCTGTGAAATACAATACACACCCCTACCCTCTCCCCCTTTCAAAGTTGTTCCTCAAAGCTTCGAGTATGGCGTTGCACTGTTAGCAACTTTGTTAAGAGGGGGAGGGGGAGGGGAAGCGGAAGATCATGGAAACATCATTAAAGCCCAAATGACGAACAGTGTCTCAGGTATTTTTGCAACTCGTTGTATCTTAGATTCAAACTTGCGTATTATTTTTTGGTCACATTTGAAGAAAGGCGCTATTTAATTATGTCCCAAAATGAAGAGTTATATACACAAAAATGATAATACTTATCATAATCATAAATAGTAATAATAGTAAAATCAAGAAATGTAATGAAGTTTAGGTTGAATTAGAGCTCTGGTGGCCGGTCTAAAGGCCATCCAGCTTTTGACAGGAAATCACCAAGGCACATTGTTCTTCACTGGTTTTTCTGGTGGCTTGATTCACATGAAAACCGTCTTTTGAATTAATATGAAAATTGTCAGCCGAACGACGTTTCTCCGCTAGCTTCTCTGTTTTTGTAGGCAATACATTGCTCTCAATCTAATCGGATTCCATTCAATAAAGAATCTCAAAGGTAAGTTGATGAGCACCCTACATACTCTGTAATTGAAGTTCGATTCTATGTTAAGGTCATTCAAACAACCGGGTATTTATTATGTAGGCCTATTTTGCTTATCAAATAAGGCATAACACTTCGAAATGAAGGTTAATCGGATTCATTTCATTTCATTTCATGTGGACCTTCCTACTAATCAATTCGCAGAGTTTCCGCTATTGTGGTAAAAAAAATGTTTACTTAAACTAATTTTGCATTTAATTCTTCCAGTCATATAAATGGCCAATGTTTATTTTAAGTGGAGCAGTCTGAGAATGTCAAACACTAAAAAAAAAAAAAAATCGGGTCTTCTTTTTTAATCAAATCCTTCAAAACTGAAGCATTTTTTTATCTACTTCAGTTTCAGCAATTCAAAACTGGGCTTGGGAAAGATCTTTTCTTTTGGATTATTACTCAGAAATAAGGTCAACGCGCCGCTTTAATTATGTAACGCTTTTTTTTACCTGCAGAATTCTTTGTCCCGACAGCCCTTAGAATCAGAATGACAAATATTGTTATACTTTGGCGCCTAACCAATACAACAGAAACGACCAAAACTCCCAGACGTTCGAAACAAGAATACCAACCCTAGAAAGAGAAAAAACGCCCGACAGATTTTCAATATTGAAAATAAATTAATAGCCTTGTAATTCCGGTATCAATTGCACCTGTAAGCCGTATTTTCTTGTATTTTTTCGTTTCGTTTCGAAAGCAAACCATTTCTATTCATGATCAGTGACGGGTTATCTTATGTTCACACATTTTTTTTTTTTATTAGACTGAACTCTTCAAACTGTCAAAGGCCGTAAGGAAGCCGTTCAGACGTTCTGACGAAATTCCCACTGTAAGCGTGGAACAAACGCAAATATTTTGAATTTACCGGACAAGGTGTAGTTCATCCGTTGTTTCGAGTAATTTTCTCATGAAATCTATCCAGGCCATTTGAATGTTGGCACCTGTTCAAAGTTAACACTGTAATAACCATTGACAGTTCAAGTTGATTTACAAAGGACGGACGGCCTTCCAATGTTACCTTATGTTTAATTTTGACACGATGGAGTGCTGGAAAGCTCTATAACGAGGGCTTAATTAATATCGGTAACGTGTCTTCAGTTTATATGTCACTACAGCGACGTGTCGAATTAAATGCGTATATTTTGTTAATGTATAACATGGAATGAAATTCGACTGTATTAATTTCGTCGTGTACTAAAACTACACCGCAATTTCTGTCGACAGATCGACGAATTTAATTTGAATTAAATTCGACGATAGCGCGATGTAATAATTGGCCTTAAACTTGCACTAGAGCTTTTAAAGACGAGCGTACGAGGCACCAATGAAAATTAACTGAAGAAGAAGAAAAACAAAAAAGACTGACTGGGACGCTTCTTTTATAGTTCATGCTCGTGGTACAGAAAGCAAAAAAAAAATTGCTTACTTCGCAAACCCGACTTCACAAAGTTTAGCTGAAACTCATAAACCGTCGTAACTCATTAATTATTTCACAGTGAACTGCTGAAAGAAATGACAAAACACCCATTAAACTTTCAGTGTACTGTCGTTTTCCTCCATACCAAGTGTATGGTGTTTGATAATGTGTGATACCCTTAACTTAAGTATGCCACTTAGAATAGAGCGTTTTCACTCACGTGACCAGTGGCCATGTTGGTTTAATGGAACAAAAGAAAGTATTTGCATAAAAAATACAGTTCAATTCCCGGAGGGTCAGCCTGACACTTCAATATGGCCGCCGTTCCTTTGTTTTGGTACACCAAGATGGCCGCCGTGACGTCATGTAAAAACACCATTCAAAGGCCTTTGTTTGATAAGTTTTAAAAATAAAGCCAGTGTTGTTGTTGTTGTTTGATTAGTTTGATATCCACTGTAAACATCGTAATAATTTCAATCCATATTTCACCATTTTTCTAGAAGAATGAAGATCCTTGGAATCATTTTAACAACACTTGTCGCAAACTGTACCGCACTGGGTGAGGAATAATTAGAGTGTTAGAGAGCATTTCTATTTTTTGCAGTTAAGTATTTGTAGCGGCCATTTTAGTTACAAGCTGAATGTTAACATGGTTATAGACCGCACATCCAGAACTAGAGGAGGGGGGGGGGGTCCGTTCAAAGAAATGGCTTTCGCGTTCTTTCTCGGTTTGAGAATTAATCTCAATTAAAATGCTGTTACACTCTTTATATCTGTACGCCATTTTGTTTTGATTTTTGAAACCTGACTTTTTGTACCTAACCATTATTTTTAATTTCACCTTTTCTGTACCATTTTCAAATCTCTGCAATCAATTTCATGTTCTGGACTAGATGTTAATTTGTAAAGGGATAAAATGGCACGCTCTCCACTAATTAGATTGCTGAAATTTCTGTAATTATTATTTGGAATTTCAGTGTGCGATTTTGGATGGGAAATGTATGACAGCTATGACACCAGTCTTATCTGCGAACCATCTGACCCTCCCGAAGGATACAGAAAGTGCATTAGGATGTTTACGAAAAAGAAAACTTGGGCCGATGCTGAAAAATCGTGCAAAAATAACGGAGGCCATTTGATCAAGATCGAGTCTAAGGAGGAGAACACCTTTTTGCTTGACACATTTCTTCAAATCCCGCCTGGTGCAGTGAACATTGAAGCGTGGATTGGACTCACGGATAAGAAAGAGGAGAACAAATTTGTGTGGACAGATGGAAGTCCTCAGAATCCCAACGAAAATTGTACAATGTGGGCTAATGAACAACCAAATGACGAAGATAGTCAGGACTGTGTTGAGGTTGCGAATGGTGTTTTCTGGCCTTTAGGACCGCCTCAAATTGGTGTATGGAACGATTTCCAATGCAATAAAAAACTCATGTACATCTGCGAGAAAAGCCATGAAAACTATACTTTAGAAAACAGTGGCATTGGTCCCTAAGACAATTGTGAAATCGTGCTGTTTAGTGAAGGTCGATGACAGGATTTGTGAAACAACACGATAGTGTATTACATCACATACAACATTACAAAATCACTGTTGCCTTGCCTCCTCTTCAATTTTTTTATGTGTGTTTTTGAAATTGCCTAGCTCTGATACTTCCTTACCTTTAGGCCTATATAGATTGTGCTGGTGAATTAAGTCAATTAAGTTTCTCCAAAAAAATAAACGGGCAAAAGTTGCTTAATAGTTGCTAAAAACCAGGAAAGATCGGTGCTTAGCACCGATCTTTTCCGTTATTACCAGAAGATTTAAAACGTTGCTTACCTAAGTGAGCTATTTCATTCCTGCAATTCTGCATAACATCTTATTAAAACGACATGAGGAATTTGATGGAAACTGCTACCATCATCTCTTTCCACGGCCGCCATGAGATAAATTGAGTGAAATAACAATATGGTGCACGTGGATCCAGTTCTCAATGAACAACCGCTGGATGCGCTTTTTTCGTGGACGACATTAGATCGATATTAGATATTAGATTTTGTGGGCGCACATCAATTTTTCCTTTACAAAACTAGTTTACACGTCTTCAGCATTTTCATCAGAAACAACTGCAAAATTTCAGTTTAATTATAAATGTGTGTATACCGCAGATGGCTCATTTGTTACATTTGTTGCCAAACTTGCTCTGGGAAGCAAAAGTTCCTCTTGGTTGCTTGTTCAACCTAAAAGAATCAAACTTGGTCGAACGACCAAGCTCAACGGTGTCTTTCATGTGATGGTGTCAATTTGTCGATTTCTTCAAATTTGAACCTCGCCCCAGTATTCTGCGCAACTCCGAAACGGCCTATTGGGCGCCTTCGATTGGACTTCGTAAAAGAACGCGGTGTCTTGTATTAAGTGTTAAGTGCCACTTTCGAAACTCTGAGGTCATTCGCAACTAAAATTAAGGTGCCCACATAAGAACCCGCATACGAGGTGAAATCCCCCTCATATTGCACCAATATTGTTATGGGCCCCTTTACATCATGACCTCAATTTAATTGGGCGACGTGTTAACTCGACCCATATAACTGAAAATAAAATCGGCGGACATCTCATTTTATATTCAATCTTTTGAAGCTCCCAGGTGAGTTTTCGTTGTTTCTGCGTATCATATTCGTAATTTAAGTGTAATTTAGAAACAATGGAGACGAACCTAATGATACATTCTCCATAGCTTATTACAAGATATTAATTTCAGCTATATGCGGAAAGAGTCGTTTTAGTTTTCAAAAAGGAGATTAACAAATCGATCGAGCCTGACTAAACAGAATAATTAACGGGTATCTTCATTTCAGTAAATTAAATGGGAGTGCGTTGAATTAAATTTGGAGAGTTACGTGGAAAGCAAACTCTTGGAAATAGAATCATTGAACGTATTCGGGTTGGTTTAAATTTGAAATTATGGCGCTAGACATTTTCTGGGCAGAAATACCAAAAGTGCTGTTGTGACTCCAAAAATATTTCATTTCTGATTTTGGCCATTACTGAAAGCAATCATGCTTGACACCAGATTTTCATTTCTTCCTATTAGATTCACAGTACCGCTTCAATCATATGGTACAGAATGGAAGCGTATGCAGTTTGGAGGAAGCTATACATTCTTTTAGTTTTGTTTATAATCTGCCGTGATGTTACTTCACACAGACAAGGTAATTTCTTTCATATCCACTGACGTAACTCGTTTATTATCTATTCTGTTGTGCTTTTTGGTATTTTGCATTAAATAACAACTCTTTGACTTGGACACATAAAGTAACTAATAGCGTAATAATTTCAGGTTAATCCTGCACGGCGAATCTCATCTTTACAACCGTACATGAACGTGAGTTAATCATGACTCCTGGAGCTTACAAAATATCTTCTTGAACATAAATGAGACGAATCACAAAGAAAAATCATAAACGTAACCATATAAACAGAGTGTAATATATTACAAGAGAATACGATTGTAAATTTAGACCAAGATATTATTTTACTCATTTCTTTTACTGTTGTCTATATACTGACACAAAGTGTTCGCTAAGTAATCGTACATTTTATATATTGTGAACTGTCTTTTAAGAAATGCTCAACATTTTTTGCCGGAGTTTAAATTTAACGCACGCGTGAAAATTAAATTTCTAATATGCTGGGACAAAAGCACTGTAAACGAAAAAGAGCTATAATTTTTAGTTTTTCACTTACACTTAAGTAAGTTTTAAGGTGGTGATTTCGATCTCTTTCACGAATGTTCAGTTTTGGGGGTTAATTCAGCCAGTGAGCAGTGATAATGGACTGGAAAAGCTCAATTTTTTTTTACATGAGTCGTTACAAAGGAAATACTGAAAAACAAGCAAACGTAGTTAGCTGAGTGAGTTGTTCCGACTGAAAGGGGCCGTTTGGTACGCAGTTTACCAATCAGCCAAAAGCTATTTAAGAGCTGACTGTAAAAATGATGCAAATTTACAAGTTAAATAAAGTTTTGATTCAATATTGCACTCCTTGGGCGACGTCAATGTAGCACTCTAATGTCAGAAGAAATACTGGCAATTAATTACACGCGTTTCATGAAACCAATAACTGAAGAAACAAACAGGACAGCTAAAGTTCGCATCCGCGTAGTGAAACTAGAATTGGTTGCGAATGAAAGTGCTTTTCAACTTCCCTGTCAATCGATCAAACTATTGGATGTTGCTGACTGCCTATAGCCTTTTACACAGGGTGGTATAGAGTACAGTCAGATCTCCCTCAAAGCCAAGAGATATTGATTCCAATACAATAGCTAAAGCAGAAAATGTTTAGAAACGATGTTATCAAGCCTATGGACAGCGAAAATGCCGGCATTTGTATTTGCACCATTCGTTCTTGAAATTAATGAACGGAAGACTGGTTTAAATGCTGTTACTGGTGGCCGATTGTGGTTTGGGAATACAGAGACCAATATTTTTAAGCCCTTGAGCCACCGTAAGAGGTGACGCACACGTCAAATTCTCTCAGTTATATATATTCCAATACGCTGGCTAATAGACCACTCATATTCCATGAGCATATAAGTAACTCTTTAGTCGTAATTTTTCGTATTTGGCTACACTGTAGCCAAATACGAAAGATTATGACTAAAGAGTTACTTACCAATTTGGTTTGAAGGCCGATGTTATTCTTATTGCAGCTCAACATACTCGGATGTCCCTGTAACGATCGCTATTGAGGACGTTATCCAGAAACTTGTTAACTGCTTCAGCATTGAGCAATGCGAACACAATTGCAACGTTTTCCATAGTTTTAAAATAAAATACTGATCAATGCTTTTGATTTTGATTATCAACCTTCCAAACTCTAAAATTAGAACAGGCCTTGAATGACACATCGTGAGGGACTACTTAGAGTCGTTTGCTACACACTGTATTCAATTAGCTCAGTACCTTACAGTGGTCACAGCTAAAGTCAGAGAACCATAATTAAAATACAACTAATAGCGTTAGATTGTTCCTTTCCTTTGTAGGCTGATTTTGGATACTAAGATAGTCCAGGCTTGAAAGTTTGAATAACTTGATTAAAATTGGATCACATAATTTCACGCAGTAGTCACACAAGACTGAACTTTTTCATTTAGAGCCGGAATGGTGTCCTCTATCTGTATCTCAGTAGTTTTAGACTTGAGGGAAGGCATTACGCGTTTACGTATCAAGCTGTTTCTAATTCTTTGAGCGGGTTCCTGTTTTTAATCGTCAAGCTATATTAAGTGTTCCATAAAAAAATAAAATTGGCATGAGTACCATGTGATGAAAGTTCTTACACGCTCCTAAAATAAACGATTTACGTAAACAGTTATATCGCTTTTCCGAGGTGACTGGCCAACTCTAGTCAGATCGACGTACATAATTGTGGGAATATCTTGCAAACGAACCGGATCTGGGATGGTAAACGGTCATATCAGAGAAATGGCAATTACTTTTAATAAAAGCGTTTCATCGAGGAAACAGACAGTTCCGTTTGAAAGACAACGTAAGTGCATGATTTTTTCAACTTCGGGACTA
>OX419346.1:4100230-4130230 GCA_948470475.1 Galaxea fascicularis
GGCAATAGGTAATGATCACACTTTAAATTTAGTCCCGCGAACCAATTAACAATAACAAAAAGTTGCTAATACTAAAGAAAGGAAACAAAACAACAACAACAACAAAAAGCCACAAGAACTGAAATTTGATGTCCTTGATGATGCTGATACAGTAGTTCTAAAGGCTCGGGGGCACTCTCCGGAATTCGGGGTAGGGATGTGCGACCCGGTTCTCCAAATCCTGACCCTCTTTTTGACCGAAATATGCCATTTTCACACTTGTTTTCAGACTTGGCCTATTACAATTTTTCCGGTTACAATTTTCCTTCTAGCTTTGTTGTAGCGTAATTAAGCTTGGCATCATTCCCGAAGTTGAACAGAGACCAAGATATGGACTTTCAAACATCGTTCAAAATCTATACAAACGTCTCTGATCGAGGTTGCTTCCCCCAAGACCATATAAACTCTTAAAATCCCGTCATCCACCAATTATTTTGAAATAACTGGGGTGTAAATCAATGTGTTTGCTCACTTTTAAGAATATAACAGAAATCGTAAAACAGTACAGAGTTTGCCTATGGTTTTGAGGGACGCTGTCACAAATTGGAGACATTTGTATGGATTCTGAACGATGTTTGAGTCCATATCTAGGTCTCTGTTCAACCTAAAAGAATCAAACTTAGTGAAATGACCAAACTCGACGTTATCTTTCATGTGATGATATCATTTACTTAAAATTTGGAACCCTGCGCAACTTTGGAATGGCCAATAACCATACTTCAGACCAAAACGGCTTGAAAACCATACCCTTTGGGGCCACATATACCTACAATTATCGCTTATACAGGGGGGTACCCTCCCTCCCTCCTGGGTCTAAAGGCTGGTTACCAAACCACTGAAATATCTCCTTTTTTTCTTTACAAACTTCACAAACTAAGATTCCTGGATTCATTGTTAAAAAAAATCTCAAATCTCTATTTTTTGTGTCTCAGTCCACAATCATGCCTGTTTTAACGGTAGTTTTTGTTTCTATTTTTGTTTGTTTAAGTGGCTACGCTACCTTACTACTTGGCATGCTCATGAGATTGGTGCCGTAATCTATCAAATGTTACAACCACCAGTAATAAGCTATTGATACAAAACCATCCATATTTGTTAAAACTGGTTTCACAAACGTAATAAAGGTAAATAACTTTGGATTTTCGTATAGGCACACAACAGGCGATTCAATCTCCTGCTGCCATCACGTGACTGCGACTGAAATCCTTCTGTGTTTGTTTGCAGGATGTGTCGAAGGAAGATCCGCGACCGACAGATGCGGTCGGCGGTGCACATGTTCTGCTGGCCGTCTCGTCAATTGCGCGCGCGTCAGACGCGAGTTCACCACCATGACAACGGCCGACCGTGCAAGGTACATCAGAGCCGTTCGCTTAGCATCTACAGATCCTCGATATAAGCCAGATTATGATCAACTCATCACATTGCATAAAACGATATTTCAGGACGGAATTCACGAGCGCGATCAGTTCCTGCCTTGGCATCGATGGTTCGTTCTGCGGTACGAAAACATTCTTCAACGGATCGATTGTCAAATAACTGTACCTTTCTGGGACTGGAGTGTGGTTTCCCAGAATCCATGGCGGACAGGTGTGTTCAGAGGATCTCAATTCTTGCACTTTAGTCAGTCTTGTAATGCTACGTGTGTGCAAGGGAGTGGAATATTACAGGCATTCTTTCTTTTAAAAGTATAGTTAATATTATTTTTATTGCGGATTCAATTAATTTCCGTCAATTTGAAAATGATTCATCTTAAGTAAATGAGCGTCTTACCTGTTTTAAACGTTACGTGTATCATGGCGAAAGCGTATTCCACAGTTTCAAAATACCATTTAATTTGACTACAGCAAAACTTTTTTAAGCAAGTAATTTTTGTTCCATGTCAATTATAACGCCCAAGCTGTACGAACTCTTCCACTTCAATTTTACCTTTCATCACAGTGACTTGAATTAAAGCTAATTAGCTACAATTTCTACCTTGTAGCTTGCGTAGGAAGTCTGAGAGAAGAACAAATTAAAATGCTTTGACCATCGTAAGTCTTGAAGCAAGGATTCACAAATACGTTTGAGTCTGATTTGCTTTGTCGTCCTTTCTGTCTTAATCAGGTCCTTCCGACCTTTGGTTTGATGGAGAAAGTGGCTTAGGTGGGAATGGAGAGCAGCCAGCCCCACGATGTGTTATCGATGGACCTTTTAGGCGAGGAGCCTGGAACGTGGTACCATCCGCCGGAAATGGATGTCTGCGTCGCGAGTTTAACCTTACAGACAACCCTCCTGACTCACTTGCAGTTCAAGCACTTCAGAGTCTTCCTCCTTCAATCTTTGATGATTTCGAACTTACCTTACGCATTAACCTTCACGATAATGTTCACTGTTTAATTGGAGGTACACCATTATTAATTGATACAACGGTTTTGAGGAAGATTAATGTTTCTGTGGCAATGCAATGCAATCTTAGACATCAAACCATGGAAAGTTTCTTTCGTTTTAAGGTTGCATTGTCATCAGTTAGAGAAAGACTTGACCTTCCTCAAACAGACCAGCAGCAATCGGCGGAAGAGCCAAGCAAATGAAGCAGAAATGCATACGAACGAAAAACGAACAAAGTAACACCAGGCTAAGAGGACGTATGGCTAAATGAACAACACCATTCATCCACCCCCATGCAGAGTCTATCGAAATCAATTAATTATTTAAAGAGCAAAGTGTAAATGCTTAACAGAGATCGATATCGCAGCTTTTGAACAACTTTGTGGGAAATTAAAGGGGCTGCCGTTGTACCATTACATATCTTTTTTTGTTGTTGTTGTTAACAAGGGACAGATTCAGTGTTCGTAAGTTAAGATCTAGATGCCTCCTAAGTTATCATATCAAAACAATAAGCTATTGTGAGAAAACAATACTCAGGAGACACTTAACTTAGGCAGGCTTCGTGAATCTGGCCTAGTAACTCAGTAGCTTAGCACTATTGTTGGAAGTAAACTTCTTGCTTTAAGTTACGTTTTTCTATCACCACATTCAGGGCACATGTGTTCCTTCGATTCGGCCACCTCTCCGGAGTTTGCCCTTCATCATAGTTTCATAGACAAGATCTGGATGGATTGGCAGCGTAGAAGTAGGGCTCATTTAAATGCTCATTTTCCTCAAGTTGCTAACAACATGCCAGGCACAGCGGGTCTTCATCCAAGAGATGTTATCGATAATTCCAGGTTACCAGGGGGAGTGAGGGTGGAATATCAAGCCTCACAAGGGCCGCAGTCCAGAAGCATTCTCCAAAGCCTCTCAGGTAACCTGAGCTTCTTTTTGGATATGTGGGAGATGGGGGTAGCAGAGAGGGGGAGAGAGAGAGGGGAAGAGGGGGAGGGAGAGGGGGGAGGGGGAGAGGGGGGAGGGGTTTGTGTTCAAATTCACATGAAACGTTTGTAGCATTGTTGGCATTTGAAAGACGACCACAAGTTTGAAATAGGAACAGGAAATAGGTTGATGTGTTTCTTATACATCAGTTGCCTCAGTGAGAAATCAGCCTGATGCTGTTCTTGTGAGGTTCTTATTCAAATTTTTTTTTTTCTGGGAATAGAATGCAGTATAGCGTAGGTTAATGGGGGGCTTAATTGATATGCACTTAACATTAATATTTTCATTAAATGCAAAAATGACACATAATATTATGCATACATTGTTTGACACTGTCCGTTAAAAGAAGAGAGGTCACTCTTTAACTAGAGGGGGTGGGGGTCTATCATTTATACCTTGATACGGGCTACTGTTTCCTAATTTTGATATCCACATTTTTTTTTCCATAAGTAGATGTTCAATTTTGGCAGGCTGAACTGGTTCTTATGTTTATGGTGCCTTATTCGAGAAATATCAGCCTGAAGGTTCTAAATCCACTTCTTCTTTCATGCGGGTGTTTACTGTATTACCCTTTTTCTGTGGAAAAAGTGTCATTACGTCTATTTCATCGTTTCCGCGATTCTTCAATTCATTTTTATTGACTACTTTTAAACTAAACGAACGCCCTCGCGATATGATAGCCTGCCCGTAGCAAGCGTTCCCGTGAGTTTTCAGCGCTCGAAAGCCGATTTCGGATTTTTGGTTGCGCGGGAAATTAGCCAAGAGCAAAAATAAGAGCAAGGAGGGGAGGGGAGGAGAGGGGAGGAGGATCTTGCACCTTTGTTTGCTCTCGCCCCATTTCTCGCGCATCCAAATTTCGGAACGCTGAAAACCCCACAGAAAGGCTTGCTACACAGACTAATGATATGATTATGATGTTTGTTGTCTGTAGCTTGTCTGTTGCTTGTTTACAATTAATTAACCCCTCAACCCCCAATATCAGACATGTATTTCATCCCCACCAGTTATCAAATATTTCATGTGCTACATTTTAGGAGAATTTGTGCAAACATTAATTCAAATGATCTGGTGACCATTTCCTGTATTCTCATGCCATGTGATGTTTATATGCTACGGGGAAATTGGATGATGGTCAAGATTGAGGTGCGAAGGGTAAATGGAGTTCATTGCCAAAAAGGCGATGAATTAAAATACCATACAATTTAACACGGAAGCCAGCTAACGACTACTTTTTTCCTTTTGTAGGATTTGGACACAGTCCTCACCGGCGTTTCTCAGTTCTAAGCGAAAAAGCCATTAAGCTTTTCAACGTATCAAAAGCCGAGGTTGAAAAAGCCAAAAGAATGGGTAGGATTCTTCTACCACTTGCCCGAAGACCCGCGGGTCAATAACGTAAAAGTCTTTGATCAAAACTAAGCTAGTACTTTTTCCTAGGAAAAATTATGTTTTACTTTCGCCAAACACGGCAAAGCTGTAAAAAAAAAAAAATGGCTGGCCAAGAAAACTAAATGATTTTTATTAGCATTTTTCACGCAACTTTCTACGATGTCGTCTGTTTATACATATGAAAGAAGAGAAAATGATCTGTAAAGCAACTATTTATTTGCAATATATAGACCTTTCTCCAAAATGGCCGCCGAAAATTCAAATAAGTTTAAATTAAAAACGTATACAAGCACTAGAAAGAGCACCTTCACTTAGGTAACCCTGCAAAGTTTCAGCATATCAGGTGTTATATCAGCTGAGGATACAAACGTCTGTAAATTTGCCTGATGTGCTCAGTGAAACTTTGCAGGGCTACCTAAGTAAAGGTGATCTTTCTAGTGCTTGTATACGTTTTAATTTAAACTTATTTGAATTTTCGGCCGCCATTTTGGAGAAGGGTCTATTTTCTAAAAAGGGTCCAGTGAACACGCAAGGCAAACTTTGGAGACAGCTTTGTAAGGCTTACGGGGAAACTCTTATGTGCTGTGTTGCATAGGAAATGGCCAACATCGTTAACCTCCTTCCTATAGGAACTCAGAGCATGATTTATTTACTATTCTGGTATATGAAATTCCTGCCCTGCTAAGTTAGGGCGCTTACCATTAGTCACAACTGGGCGGCCAGACCAGCCCATTTGTGAAAAGGGTTGCACTTTTTATCAGAACTGTTCAACCAGATCAGTTTGTTTCTACATAATATGCATGGCAGTGATGGTTGTTAGCGAAAACTCTCAACGGAGGCCTATTATATTTCATTTTCAAAATGACAGGTCCAGCTGGCCAATTGTGGCTATTGTTAAGCGTCCTAGAGTCCTTCATATTTTTTTAATGTCTAGCAATAGACAATAGAAAAAATGTAGTAGTAGGGCCACATGTATTTAAGAATGGGCTGATTCTTATTGAATTGTGCAAGCTTAATAGAATGTAATTCCCGATTCAAATGAAATGAGGCCATATTGCTAATGTCCTTTAGCGCTGTTTAGTACATTGTCCCGAAGGGTTTCATTTCCATTGAAAAAAAATCCTACGATGAACTCATTTACTTTGAATGAAAGGGTTCAAGTGATGCGTCTTTGTGGTGGGCTTCTCATTACCCTTTGAAAAGTGTTTATCTCATTTCGCTTAATGCACAAAATATCACCGACGGTACAGTCACGAAAGTGAAAGCGATTGAACGAGTCTGGCTCCCGTCGTTTTCCCCAACAGCAGCTCTGTTATAACTTGCATGATTGACACAGGATTCCGTCATAAGTCTGCAGTTATTCTAACGAAAATGAACTATCCCGCAGTAGAGTGCTGCTGGAAGCGATTTTAGCTTTCGTTTCAATGATTTAAGGGCACAGCACTGCCTGCAACGAAACAAACTTTTTTTAGTCTAGCTTTTAATGAAAAAAAGGCGTTTTGCCATGGTATGACGCACAAAATGTGTAATTCTTTGTCTGAGTGTGATTAAATTCTAAGTATGGTACGACAGTAGACCTTTTTACCACAGCTCTTTCTCATGGATTTCTGTAGGAAGAGGTTGCTGTTTTCCGGCAAGTGGGCAAAATCTCCGTGGGCATTGACACGTAAAGGCTATCAAATAATCATGTTCTGTCAATTGCTGTTGAGAATAGAGTAGAAAATCTTCAGTAAAGGGAAATTACTTCGAGGGTGTTGACGAAAATGAATTATATCAAAAACCGTTTTCTGTGACAGAAGCTGTTGAAAAAACTATAAAAAGAGACCATAATTATTCCGTTGACGCAAATAAAAGCTATTGAATAGTCCTTTCATGGGTGCTATTGAAAATGCTAAGGAGAGTGGTTCTACCTTTTCAGGAGGCTAAGCAAATCGTCTGCGCTTGGGAGTTAATAGAGATGTACACCAAATTGAGAACCCCTCTTCCTTAGTACTATTGAATAGAATGACGTATAAAAACGATTCTAATTTTTTTTGTAGTAAATGGATAAATTTTTCGTGGGCGTGGACGCAAATGAATTTTAGGCCATTAAGAATTTCTCTCCTTCATAAATGCTTATTAGAATGTTGTAGAAATTGGCACTAATTATATTTAGCTAATGAAAAATCCTCGTGTGCGCTGATAGAAATGACAGCTATCGAGCTAGTAGTCCTCTTCTTTCACAACAACTGTTAGCAATACTTCAGAAAGAGATTCTAACGTTTCGCTTAAACCCGCACAAAAAGGTCAGCTACTGAGGTGTCGCTCGAGGTAATGTTTGGCGAGCTGTCCGGCTGGGTGACAGGTTGAGCATTTGAGAGCAAAACCTTTTATCCTACTTTATTTAAAAGAAAGGTGCATAGCAATAATTTATCATGGTACTTTTTATTTGAGTAGAGCAGACAAATTATATCACCTTATCTTTAAGAACCGCCGGTCAAGGTAAAACCCTTTCGTGGTATATTTTTTAGGTTCTACTTTAAAAGGTAAACAGGTAAGTGGTTATAGGACACAAGTCAATATTGTTTTATTCACTTCGCAAATTTTGTGGTCAAATGTTGTACATAAACATTACAAGTATGGACGCCGTTTCCAAATCCCACCCAACTTTGTCGAAGCACCAAAAATTCCTCAAGCTTCGAGGTTCGGCGAGTTCCTCGGAGCTCGAAGAATTTTTGTCGAACGTCAAAAATCAGTCGAAACGGTCCGATCAATGAATTTCGATGGCGTCAACAGTTGCGGTGGCTTCCTACCAATTTTCACTCGCGACATCCTGCAGCGGCAAAAGGAGGGATGCTATTCTTTTAATTAAGTTGCCTGTTGAGTGCAGACCTGTTTGACATAATAACAATTTGGTGAAGGCACTCTCTTTTTCTGAATTTTAGAAGAGACAAACAAATTTTGTTTCCCTCGTGTTAAAGGGGCCGTGCTTCCCAAGTACTTCAGCTAGTATTTGCAGGCCCCATCCATTCACTGAAGAGAGCAAACTGTACTTGGCAGGGGGGGGGGGGGCAATAAAAATACTCTAGTGGTACTATTCAGGGACGCACTTGAAACTTCTGCCGCTGTATTTGTGTCATATAGTAAACGCCTATGCTGTGAACAAAAAGGGCTTGGTATGTTAAACCGATTGCTCTCAAGAACTTTGCACAATGGTTGATTTCATGTACTACTATGATACTGTCGAATTCTGTGCCAACTTCCATCGTTTGCTTGAGTCCTTTCCGCATAATGTGACCTACTGTGGCCTTTAAGTACCCAGGCTCCTCACCAGTCCCTCCCTGCACGGACGGAGAACCTCTGCCACACTGCTACGAGTTGGCCCTGGAGGCGAAATTCCCGAAGAGGACGTAATTTTTCTTTTTGGGAATTCGTTATTTTTCCTTTAAACCCGGATAACGCATGATAACAAATCCGAATAAACTGCAGTCACGCTGTTGAAAACCGAAAATAATAATAGACGCTGTTGAAAACGTTATAATCTTTGAGGATTATATAAGGAATAAGGAACGCCGTGTGCATTTATGTTTGAGGTTAGAAAAGATGACAGCATTTGCTAATACATTTGAAACAACTTTTCGGTATCGTGGAAACAGACGAGATTCGAGAAACTTCGGCATGATCTAGTCTTCAGTTTCCACGGTATACGCTAGGAACACTTGGGACCATGACCCCCGACCAAACACGAAAAAAAAAAAAAAAAGAAAGAAAAAGGGATCCCAAAGACTCTCGCCGCCTACGGCTAGGCTCGTGTAATAAAAAAAATGAATGTTATGAAGCAGAAACTGGCCGCAAACTAGAAAAGTCGCAAAACGAAAAACCACAGGTTTTCGATACGGAAAACGAAAAACCGAAATCAGCAGTTGAATGATGCGTTGGAATTGCAAAATAACACCAATTCTGGATATATTTATTGTTGATATCGACGACTTTCTAGAGATCTTTTTAAGACTGAATATTAATTTTGAAAATTGCATTTCCCTTTGATTTATTGTTTCGTTTTTGTCATTATTTCAAAGGAAAATCCATCATTGGTCTGAGTCAAAATGAAACCCACTGCGAGACACGGGAAGTTTAACATGTTATGATCAACTCGGCATATTAACTTTCCGTTTCATTACCATGATAAAAAAAAACGTTGATAACACCTGCTTTTAAGAGCAAGTGTGTGAACTTCATTCGCCAGTTCAGTTTTTTTCAGAGGAAAAGGTTGCGTCTTCCGTTCAGATCAGGCAAGTACCAACATATCTTTCGATTTTTATTTCTATTTGCTGGTTATATTTCCTAAGCCGTGATTCTTCCTTTTGCATTTATGTTATTTACGCATGCACTTATCATTTCAAATTTTGTCCAACACAAATGTGTTGCAGGGTACAGAAAATGAAACGGCCAAATTTACCCCCCGTAGAAAGATTAGAAATTGGTTTTGAACGACTATCACGAACCGTGAAATTGAGACTGAGAATATGTTGCATTACTATGAAATGTTCGCCCTTCATTTTAAACGGTTTGAGATATAACACCAAAAATGTAAACACCAGTATTTCTTTTCGTTCCAGTGAGGTTTTCATTTGATTCCATATGCATAACTAACATGCACGTTGACTTATTTCACCGGCAAAATACAGAAAAAGAAATAAAACACAAAATGAACTGAAACGCTTAAGGAAGGCGACGGTAACGAAAGAAACAGACTAGAATTTCGTCTTTAAAAAGCTTAAGATGTTATATTTTAAATAACTTTATTAAAAAGGATTTTGTTGGCCATTTAATCTTCTAATCGTATCCAGAGTCACCTGGCTTTCTTTAATTGAGGAGATGAGCCCATCTTTAGACATTCTCATATTTCTATTGGTCTGTTCTAATCTCCCCCCATAGAAAATTGTGTTATCAATATGGTACAAAAAGCATTTAATTTTATCCTGCAGTGCTTTAAAGAACAAACACTTCACTTTCTTTCCTGTGCATAATTAATTGCATTGAAGATACCAAACTTTTTTTTGGCCTACACACTTTGGAACACAGAACTGAAATATTTTCGCGAAAGGCCGCAAAAAATTACACCAATATATCGAAAACCCATGCAAAGCCACGGTCACAGTTTCAGATGTTGACCCTTCGGCCGGTCTTCGACATTTTGACTCGTCTCCTGATGTGTAATTCATAAATATTTTTTTCTGAGCGTTTTCTGGTTTGCAGTTTACGAATCTAGTTTTCAAGGTGTTCGTCACATTCTCTCTAGTTTTCTTTCTTTCTTTCTTTCTTTTTTATTTACCATGTTGCCCTGAATCTGTGAACTAACAGAACCCTAAGACATCGTTATTTCTGTCAGTGACCATTTGCAAGCGATAAAATGTTAGAATAAAGTAGAGAATGTCTGCTTTACATAATACGCTTGTATATAAGCGTATCAAGCAGTGACAGTTAGAACTTTGTTGCGGCGACCCCTTGTCCAGTATATTTATTCATGTCACTTTGCTGAGCTCAAAAACTGGATTGGTACGGTTAAGCGGTAACAGATGAGACTTACCAACATTTAAAAAAGAGGTTTTAATTTTTATGCCTTATTGTAACCCCGCATTATATTATTTACGTCTAGCCTAAATGACAAAATCAAATCAAAAACAGCTAACAAGGATTCCATCAACTGGCACAAATCTTATTCTGTGGCTGGTGTTTATAGCCGATATAACGCGCTCTCTGATTGGCTAAGTGCTAGTGCATTATTCTTCCGTAATGCCCTCGGGCTTATTACGAATTACAGTATAGAAAAACGAAACAATAGGTCATTCCATGGACACATTGCTGTTTTTTTTTTTTAATTGCTGCGGCTGAAGACGATGAGTAATATTGAATACCCTGAGAGTGAATTCTATAACCCTAAAGATCTCAAATTTCAGGAGCTGAGAACAGCGAAGACTTAGCATCACCGGATGTAAAATCATCACTTCCATTTGAATCAAGTTTAAGCTGTTTTCTTTTTTAAACATGTAAAAATTATAAACAACTTATTAATGTAACTCATTAAGAACTACCTTGTTTAACATATAAATAAACAGCACCAGCCGAAAGTACCGCTTAGTAGTTTTAATATGAATGTCATACCAAGCCACGTCAATGGAAGCTTGGATCGATTCACTCGTGCTAGCCCATTCATTTCGCGGTGGATTCTGCTCCATTTATGCCATGAAATGGGAGACTTTATCAGTTGTAGCTTTTCTTTTCACTGAACGCGGATCTGCGTGTCACAACCAGTTTGGTTCTCTGAGTTCTAAATACAAATTAGTCTTGTATTTGTCAAACAAGATTATGGCGTCATTTTCATAAGGCGGTCTCAAAAAGTACGTACAGTTCCTTGCTTTGCTTTTATATTGGGAGTCCTCTCAAGTTTTTTATGTTGTGTTTGTTTGTTTTTTCTTTTGTTTTCGTTTGGCCCCGAATGCAGGGGCTTTGAAAAATAAACTGATTCCGCTTTTCGCCGTAGGTACTTTAAAAGTTTCGCAATTCTGTTTTCCTTGTAGACAACGTCAGTGATAAATTAACTACCTTTTTAATTCGTCATTTATTTGCCTCATACCGGATGCGTGTCAAACCAAGGTCAAAAGTAATTTTGTATACCTTCGTTATTAATTTTACCAAAGTTGTCTTCCTGTTAGCACTAGTAAAGCAGTGATGAGCCACGCATACTTTCTTATGAAGGCAACATGACTTGTTTGTCATTCAATTGTGTAGCCATAATCTTACAGGTAATTACCTTACTCCAGTTGCAATGTAAATGAAATGTAAAACGATGAAATAAGAAATCAAAACATAAATGGACACGCAGTGTCGTTTCGAGTCGTTTATTCCTTAGTGTCGGGACATCTTTTCTCGAAAAGAGATAAGAATTTCAGAACATTGCAACACATGCCGTGACCAACGACTGAAAATTTCACAGTTTTTGCTGGGGAAGGTGCTGATTCCAAATACAAATTATTTCTTCCCTGCAGGCAATAATCCACTGAGCCCACCTGGGTAAAGGACCACCAGCTGTGAAGTCAAATCACGTGAATGCGTTCCATTTATTTGTAGCATGAGCATCGGGGAAGACAACTCTTAAACTTCCCCGTTTTCCCTTTGGACATGGACAACTCGACTGAAGAAGCGGGAGACAAGAAAATCAAAACGCTATTTTGCACGGCAAATGGTGGACACCAACTTTTTCTCTCAGTGGTGAACTTCTTTCTGTCCGTCACTGCAACCCTGGGGAACATCCTTATCGTTTTAGCTCTTCGTAAGTCAACTCGCCTTCATCCACCCTCGCGACTTCTACTTCGTTGCCTCACCGCAACCGATCTCTGCGTCGGCGTCCTGTCTGAGCCCATCTACGCCACTTATTTGATCTCTTACAAAGTGAAAAACGTCGCGCACTGGAATCGGCTCTGCGAATACACCGGTTCCCTGACAACTCTTACGTTCACTGTGTTGTCGGCGGTGTCACTTCTAACGCTCACGGCAATAAGCGTGGACAGGCTACTCGCTTTGTCTCTGAAGATGAAGTACAAGCAACTGGTGACGTTGACCCGAGTTCGGATGGCAGTCGTTTGGTTTTGCATTCCAAGTGTTGTGTTTGGCTCAATGTCGTTCCTGAATTTAACAATCTCCAAAGGATTCGGCTATACAGTGAAATTCCTTTGTGTCATCATTTCGACTTTCTGTTACGCCAAAATCTACTTCATTTTGCGGAGGCATCAAGCCCAGACCAAAGACGTCCGGAAGCCTGCGCAGACTATCGGACTGGAAGCGTCTATGAACATGGCTAAGTATCGAAAAACGGTATCAACCGCAATTTGGATCCAGCTGTCATTGGCGGTTTGTTATCTTCCATATAGCATAGTAATAGCGATTATTACCCTCACTAAGTTGACTCCGTCACTCTACCTCGCTTGGGGTTACACGGCAACATTTGTATACTTTAACTCTTCCCTGAACCCGTTTCTTTACTGTTGGAAGATCAAGGAAGTGCGAGGTGCAGTGATAGAAACGTTAACTTGGAGAAGCAAAAGTGACTGTGAATCCACTGAGAGTGGACTGGGTACCATGCGCAGTAACAGAAAAACATACGAGCTTAAGGTAGAGAGTTGTCAAGTTTGAGTTTCTATGCACGAACGAATAAAATTCTAAATTAACTGCGATACTAGGGAGTTCGTTTTCAAGGTAGCGTTTGCCTTCCTAAAAGTTAACTTGAAGACTTGATCCTCGGGGACGGGTTTAAGGTTCACTTGCGACATAGCAGAATAGTTAGGCGTGCCAAACAAATAGCACTGAACCTTGTTTTACAGTGAACTACTGACAAGGTATAATACGACTGATTTTCGTTTCAAATGCTACTAACAACTACGGATGCAGATTTAAGTCAGTAGAACTAGTGCAACCACTAACAACAGACATCGAAAGACAAAGGGTAGATTCGTACTTTTCCGACAATTTTTCAATTGCCAATGCCTAAGAAGCAATACCTACGATCACTCGATGTTCTTCGTCGTGCTGTAAAGGATCCCGCTTTCATAAATCATTTATGAAATTCATTTTAATCAGGAAACGTATTATCTTATTAGAAGCTATGAGCTAAGCAACGTAGCAGGAGGTTAGCTTCATGAGAGCTAAAACCGTACAAAACAGTAATTTTATGTTGATCAGCTCAAGTTGATTATTGTTTTTAACAACATAGCAAGTGATTTAGATTGGTTTTCGCCGCTCGTTTGTGCCCCTGTCACTAAGGTTCTTTGGTAAAGAAGAGTGAACCAGAGATTGCCTCAAGAAGTAATTCCTTACCACAAAAACGTCTAAACGTTGCCTTAAGACAAAACGAAAGAGCATGGCTCGGTAAAATCACACTCATGTGATCACGGCCCACCACAACTTAAAGGACACTACAGGATGCAGGATGTGATCCTTACCGACGCCTCCATGATTACTCACTCTTCGGTTGTCATCCAAAGACGTAATAGTCTGCGTTGGCCTTTTTAACATTGCGAGTTCCATTCAACAGCTTTTAGTTAATACTTTAATCCTCACTATCAACATTTGTAATCTCCTTACAGTTCTAACACATTTCATAATATATATAAAATTATTACTTATTTGGAGAATTTGTATAAATGTCAACTCAACTGATCGCTGGTGATCGTTTCCTATATTCTCATGCCCTGTATTATTGACGAACTAGTCATTATGGTAAGGAGAAGGCCAGGTTAATACTTTGTCCAAAGACGCAAAAGTAGGACTTAAAAACCACATTAAGTCCGAATTAACCAACGACTCAATGATAACACTTTTAGATCTCATCTAAGACTTAAGTGTTTGAGCAAGACCGCAAGAGTCATGAAACGAGACTTGCCTCGTGTAATAATAAAAAAGTGTTAAGAAGTTACGCTATGAAAAGCCAAGAGAGCCTATTACAGCAGAGGGAAATTAAGACCATACAGTTCTAGGCAGAGCGACGCCAGCACAACAAGCAAAACGTTTACAAAATAATTCAAGCTGTGTTTGAAACTGACTTAATCTTAGTGGAAATGAAATTTTGATTTTTTTTTTTACCAGTCTGTTATTAAGGTTCCACAAACTAATAAAATGAATTGCTGTACTGAACGAGTCTTGCGGTGTGTTCACTTGATGGATAAAACATTTATCATTGCGAGAATATGTAAATTTACTGCATAGTCATTAAATACCAGCTAAGTTCGTGCGGAAAGTATTAAACGGCCAGTATGAACCTCACAGCTGGTGTTTCAGTGACTGAGATCCGTTCGCTTCAATCTTCGATGAATATATTATATTGACTCGTGTTGTGTTGTAGTAAGCTCTGTCGAATTTTTCACCAACGTCGGAATAATTTCTGTGAAAAACTGGGAAATATAGACTCTTTAATGTTGGTAGACAGAGGGGTTTCAGAGTGGCAGTAGGGGTACTTCCTTAAAAAAGCCATTTGGCTTCAACTCCCAATCGACATAAAAGTATATGCTCCACTTATTTTGATGTTTCAGCTTCAAAATTTTAACGGGAATTTATTTATTTCCATTTATGAAGGAAATATTAGTGTTACGTTTATATATATAATTACACTGAAAATTGAACTGTAGGTTGCAGGTGGAGCCTACCTCGAGCTCCCGATAACGATCTTGGATTGGATGACCAAGCTCACAGAGGAAGGGAAGAAGATGTTTTGTTGTACTTAAACCATATACACCTTATTCCAAAATGCCTCTCACTCTAATATTCTTTTGTTTTTATTCAAATTAGCCCTTGTTGCCTCGTTCAAGGTAAAATTTGTTTTTTTTTTTTTTGAGTTTTGCTTCGCCGGCTTGCTCGTCGGGCTCGTCGGGCGCGTCGGGCGCGGTCTGGGGAGAGTGCCAAAGCGAGAACTACCTATTATTTCCCGTCGCATTCCTCGTCGTTTTGAGATGTTCCGGGATGTTCCGGGATGTTCCGAAATGTTCCGAAATGTTCCGGAGTGTTCCATAATGTTCCGTGTTCCTAGTTTTAACGACGGCCCAAGTGAAGCTGGAAATAGGAAGGGTTGTTTTTTTTTTCGTCAATTTTGTTAGATTTTGTTAGAGTCGGTAATTTTTTTTTTTTTTGAGTTTTGCTTCGCCGGCTTGCTCGTCGGGCGCGTCGGGCGCGGTCTGGGGATAGTGCCAAAGCGAGAACTACCTATTACACAGGACGAAATTCCAAGAATCCGTAAACGGAAAGGTTGCAGAAACATGTGAAACCGTTCCGGAAACACGACGGATAATCTGGGATGTTCCAAAAGGTTCCGGAATGTTCCAGAATGTTCCGTGTTCCTAGTTTTAACGACGGCCCAAGTGAAGCTGGAAATACGAAGGGCTGTTTTTTTCCGTCAATTTTGTTAGATTCGATGAGACAATCTGTACCAATCTTTTTTTGCCCTACTCGCAAAGACTGACATGTGAAGTTGTAAGTACCAATTGTCGATCAGGCAATCTGAAGCAATCTGCTTTGACCCAGCAAAGTAAGTGCAGGGTGGCTCTATTACAAGGATTTGAATATGCAGGACCAAAATATGGTGGCTCAGGGATGGAAACGAAATGAGAGATGTGGCGAGTTGCACTAACGACATTCTCTGCTTAATTCAAGGCCTTTATAGATTGTGCGAAACATTTTGACTTTTTGGCAACTTTTAGAGTTTTGAGCAACGTTTTGTGCTGCAAGCTGTTTTGCTTCCCAGAGCAACTTTTGGGTAACAAAAGGAGCCATCTGACGTTTAAACACATAAATGAACTATTGAATGAATTTTGCGGTTCTTTTGGTTGATACTAAAAGTGCTGCAGACTTGTTAACTCAGTCCGTGCGCCCTCAAACAGGTCTACAGTAAATGGTTTTACATCGCCCACGAGCAACGCACAAAATTTCTAGCGGTTAATCATTGAGAACTGGATCAGACATATTGTTATTTCACTCATGGCAGCAGTAGAAGGAAATGATGGAAGCACTTCCTGTCAAAAACTCCCATCATGTTTTTTTAAGATGCCACACTGAATAAAATAATTCACTTTGACAAGCAACTTGCTAAATTCTAGGAGCAGATTTTCCAGTTTTTGGCAACTTTTGACCCAATTTTCCGAGCAAATTTGGCCCTATTTCCTGGCACAATCTGTACAGGCCTATTTCATTCACATCTCGAATTTGTAACAGATAATCCTGATTTGTAGCCGGACAACTTACTCCCTGGATTCGTGAAGGTGCCCGTCAACGCGGCCAACGCCGTGACGCGCCGTCCCGTCTGTCGTCCTAGCAATCTACATGTAGTTTGGGTACACTTCCTCACATTTTACGAGTAGAACAAGTTGGAGTAGTCAGGAAATGCATAAAATCATGATAATTTATACTTTGAAATTTCTAATGCAGTTTTTTAAGCTCCTTGATAACGACTGTAGCAGTGACAGCGGGCGGTGGGAATGGCAATGACAGTGGTAGTTGATAATGGTCAGTAATGATAAAGACAATATAAAGTTGGGCACACATGAGGGAAATATTCACAAGAAATGGTCGGAGGGAATATTCCCACGTATAGTTCACATTTTTTTAGGCGAATGTTCGCCGCAAATGGTCTCAAGAATCGAATAAAGCTATTTCAAACCACCGAAACAGTATGTCGAACAGTTCCCTATCATTGTGTGCAATATGAAGTAGCCAAGGTCCCAGTTACGCGCATTTCTGGACATACGTAGCATCTTAAGGACAAGAATAGGAGGGAGGTACATTTTCTTCGGCCTCTGATGTACGCAACCTGTCTTACAAAAACCTACAATATCTATACGTGCAGGGGAGGAGCACACTCCAGCCTTGAACTGTCGACATCTTTTGAAGAAAAGAACAAGGAAAAAGATTAGAACTCGATCATCCGTCTACTGGATTGACCCCAATAGCAGTTTAATTGTCTAATGACGCGTTTCAGGCCTAATGTGATCAAGAAACGTCGGGTGGGGGTTGGACGCTACTTTCGAGTTACACCTTTACAGATTGCGCACAATTTACAGGTGGGGCCAACGCGGTAACGCCTTGTCCCAATTGGGAAAGCCAAGGAAGCTCAACCCACACTCGAGTGTCTACAAACGTTCCAACAAGTGAGACCGAATACCAAGCCATGGATTTTGCTTTATAGCGTTTAATCGTCAGAGTAATCCTGATCAAAAGTAACGACAAATGGATTAGTTGCAAGGAAGGAACTGCTAGCTTAGTGCGACAGAAGGATGGGACAGTCATGTGCAAACTGGTTAAACAGGTTGTTGGGATAGACGTCGGAGTAGTTCCGAGTTTTTTGGATTTCTTGCCATGGAGGCCTGTGCTGGTAACCGATAAATTACTACACTATTATTTCTTTGAAGGCGACCTCAATTTCCATTGGCCCACGCATGATCCATGCGCAACATCCAAACCAAATCACATACATAACATGGCAAACCCACATGGTACCTTGTGTCTGAACCAAAAATGCGAAAGTGATAACGAGGGTATGTCAAATTAGTATAGTCATGCTTTATGAAAGGGTTTTTGTAAGGATTGTGCGATGGACACGCGTAGTCAGATAAAGTCAGTGTTCTTTTGCCACAGCGGGACGGACTGAGTTGTCTGGTATTAAAAATGAAAGTGAAGAATTACAGGCTGATTGTTTAGACTAAGGTTGCGTTTCAACATTTTTTGGGAAAAAGGGAAGAGAAATGATCTCATTTAATTTTTTTGATATTAGATATATAAGAGTGCAAACTTGTGCTCCCACACCAGATCCACGAGGACATGTCTTGTAGACTAGTACACTTAAACTACTCTTGGTTGCACAACCCCTTTTTGAGATGTAACCAATATGGCCGGCCGGTGGAACGCACGTTAGGTCAGTCTAACTTAAACATAGATCACAGTTGAAAGGTGACTAATTAACTTTTGACGCAAAGTGAACGGGAAATGGGTAATCCCGAATGAGCAGGAAAACGTAGTATTATGCAGACTTCATTTGCATTTGTAAGGTGATTCCCTGGGGATTATGCAAATGATATAATAAAAAGGGACTCCACGTGGTGCTAGTGTCACTCTACTCGAGGTAGCTGCTTGGTAAACATTTAGTGTATCCCACCCGCTCTCCCTTAGGAAGACCGGTTTTGAATTGGATCCCTCAGACATCTTGCCCTGGCCTAGGCGTGTCCCAGGCCAGGGCGATTCTCCATTCCTTATTACCATCTCATGAATAGCAATACCCAGGGAAGAATATTACACAATTTCTCTTTCGGGGAGTTAGTCAAGTGATTAGTTTGATATCGATATAATGATTGCAATTTAGTTTCACAATGGTAAATTGAGACAGTGTACATAAGCATTGTTGACCCTTTCTTTTGCCGGTCTATTGACAAATACAGTAACCTCCCTTTGCGACCACCTTTTCACAATACAAAAAAATTTCAAATCAACATTCATAGAACAACTCGTAAGCAACCGCGACTGTTTCGAATTTTCTATTGTTTTTGACCCCGGAGGTAACCACTCGACAACTGCCGGTAGACGAAAACTGGAAAACGTGGTGCTTCAACATATTAGCCATACTTGTTACAAGAAACGTAAATTACTCAGGCGAGGTTACCGGAAATGTTTCCTTGAATAGACTAACCGCGTGAATAAACCATTAAAACAACTGATAAAATACGCATACACCATAATTATACTGAAATAAACTTTAGAGTTCACGTGCTGAAGGTTAAGATAGCCGCTGGCAAATGGGGCATGACCACATACACCGAACATTTAGACCGAACATTTAGACCCCCCTTGGCCTTTTGTAAGCGATTACCTGCCTTAACCGACCACCTAGATTTGACATTTTTGCTGGTCGCTTACGGGAAGTCCTACGTGGTGCCAATTTGATTCTTTGCGCAGACATTATTTGAACTTCTGACACTTAGCTACCGCTTTGGTTATCGAAAATAATTCCGGATGCATTCCTCCCAAAAGGAACGTAAGAGTACCAAATCTGCAACCCTGCTTTTCGCGGATTATAGTTTAGTTTATACAATCACAGATTTTAATTTAATTTTAAATTAATGAACGTATAAAATAGTTGCAGTTTGAAAGGGTAGACCACTGTTGCAATACGGTAAACTAGCTGAGAGAACAGCGTAGCCAAGCATGAAAAAGAAAAGCTATATTTTAACTAATATCAGTTTACTGCGAAGATTTGGCAGGCTTGCCCTCTTTTTGTCAAATTGCTCCTGAGCATAGTAGCACTGGAGATATAAGACTTTCAGCGAACGTAGATCTTCCAGAAATCCCCGGATGACAAGTTGATCACTCTTCCAGTATCATCGCAATACAACCTGTTTACAATCCAGTGGTATTTGCGAGCCACAAACGCCACGTACGAGAAAAGCCGATCTTCTCCTTTGTGCTGATAATGCCCCCATTTACCCACATCATTCCGCCCGTTGTCGTTTCCCCAGTTAGCGCATTCTGTGGCCAGCCTCGAAGTGTCCCCCTCCAAGCGAATAAATGAATTGCAAGAGCTTGGCAAGACGTCGGTTTCACCGCTAAAATATTTTACCACAGCTTCGCCTTTGTTGTCCAGTGACGTCTTCAAGTGGATCGCGGTGCCTTTCTTTTTGCTGCAGTGGAATCTAATCTGACTAAACTGCGCATGAGCTCTTAGCTGCTTCATTGCACCTGACGTAAGTCCCATTTTGTTATTGCCATGATTGGAAATTTCTTTATAAGACGAGGAAGCACCGTTCCAGTTCGGCGGAGTAGAAGGGCTAAAACTAAGTTTGCAACCATGAGCCACCCACCTAAGAGTTGAAAGTTCAAACAATGCAATTTTATACTGTTGATAAAGGGGCTTAATTTCTAAACGAATTTCAACTGAAAATGACAGAAAATTCTGCTGAAACATTTTTTTTAAAAACGTTGTGTTGTTTTTAAAAATCATAAAATGTAAACTTCAAAAATAAAGCATACCACCATCAGTTGTCATGTCACAAAAAGCCTTGAATGAATCACCGCTGCCATCTGGGTCGATCCAGTACTCCCCATCTCCGGTCGCGTCTCCGACCGTGATTATGTGCTGGCAAGACTTGGCAGGCCTTGTTGAAACAGAACCGAGGAATGCTGTAAAGAGAAGACATTCGTCACAAGACGACAGCTTCGATTGAGTTCTTAAAGGGGCTCTGTCGTGGGAGCTTTGCAGTTATGTGGCCAGAACTAGACAGAAATTCTACTAAATGACTTTCACCCATGCCGAAACATTCTGTGAAATGTGGGAGAAATAATTATATAAATCGAGTTTTTGGCAGGATAAGTCACCCGTAGTACATTTTTGGCCATGGCTTCAAGGTGGCGTGCAAGAATTTTAAAGTTAATTTTTCAAAATGCAACCATTTCCATCGGCTTGCCACTGGTGACAGACGAAGACATTATAATTTAGTCTCAGCGCAGTAACACAGTCTAGAGTAAATAAACTGCTTTATTATTTTATGGTTCCCTCTGATTTAAAGACATCTTTCAGCATTTTTCAGAGGACCGAAATAGCATAACAGAGATCCTTTAAGGTGGCTCTATACCATTTCTTCAGTTTTCGCTCGCGCAATTTACTACCCAGTCGCGGTGCAACAAATAGTTGTATGAAGCCACCCTTAAATTAAGCATGCCACTGGCAACTTTTCGATAACTATGAATCTCGCATTCATCTTGGCTTTGCAACTGTCTGCACTGGTGTAAAGGATGAGAAAAGGATGAGCTAAGACAACACTTCTTCTTTACATTATGCATCAATTCTTGATGCATAATGTAAAGCAAAAACCATAGCACAAACAAAGTGAGCAAAAAATGATTCTTTAACAGTGTCACAAACGTTATCTAAATGGAAAAAGAAGTCAAAAAAATACTTAGCTAAGTAATTTCACACATAAAAAAAAACACATCCAATCAAATGAAGTAATCAAAAATGCGATTCTTTTTAAGTTGCAACCGTCATCTAACTGGAAAAGAAGTCATGGAATTAGAAACATGTGTCACATTTAACTCATTTGCATTCGTCAGTTCGCCGAGCAGCAAACTTGCACATTCTACGCCCATATTTTGACAACATCAAACGCCAATGAAGCATTAGTGGCCGAACGAAATGCCAAAGAATTCCGATAACAAACGAACGATAATTATATTACAACTTGCCTAGAGCCTCTTTCTTATTAATTGTTGCTTACTTTTAACGATAAATCCGCAATGGAAGCCGAACGAAGACCCAAAAAATGAACACAGAAAGTTATTTATATATGCACTACTAGAAAGGTGAAAATTGCACGCCTGTAACAAACATTACGTAACGGAACAAAGAAAATCGTTAAGTGTAAGATAAGGTGCAAAGGAACAAGTAAAATTAATGAGAATATAACAAAGCGCAAAAATCCGAAATTGTGTCTTTTATTCAATTAGGTTGGAACGAAACAACTGGTTAATAATCTTATCTAACCTATACAGCCACTTGACTTTGTGTACTATACTAACAAAAACAATTGCTACAATTTACTTACCACGATCACGATTCTCAGCATAAATAAAGACATCCACCGGCTTTAGTTTGTGAGGATTAGAACGATGCGTCTCGTTGTTAAACTGGCACGTTTTGTCGGCAATGTTGTAATTTAAACTTTGGCAATCCGGTCGAGTGTTACAAAAGCTATAACAAAACGCGAGTCGGTCAGCCGTGAACGATTTATAAACGTGTCCAACAAGGGCAAAGCCGGAATTGAAGCGCGGTTTGAGTTCACATCCAAGGCTAAACACTTGCCATAAAACCGGCAACAAGATGAAACTAACTAGAGAGAAAGCGGTCATCATCACTGCTCGGAACAGCAGCATTGTCGTCTCTCTGAATACAGACGCTTCTTGCGTATACATAAAAACTAGTCATCCAGGCCGGGAGGTCACATTGGTTGCATAACGTAACGAGTTCTCCCTTCCGATTGGCTCTCCCCAACGTTCAAAATAAGATTACTATAAGTCGAACTGTAAATCGGAAAACGTGCTGTAATTAATTTCACCTCACCTGCCATAGCACAATACACTTTAATGAATTGCACTTATCAAGTGAAACTTTCAAAAGTCACAACATCTCACAACATCACTGACAATTACAATTGTGATTTCCTCGCTTCGCCTTCGTCTAGTCAAAACGCCGGGGAAACATTCCACAGTTTCGTAGCAGGGGCCCGTTTCTCGAAAGTCCCGGTAACTTAACTAGCCCATAAACCATATTTTGAGCTCAAACTCTCAATAAAAGTAGGGTGTGTTTTGACCTCTAATGAAGTCCATTTTGTTTCTTTAGCTGATAACTTTACTGTATAATTTTCAAAACTTTTGAAACTCCCATCTAGAATGGAAAACAAAAGTGCTTAAGGGGCCCGGTAATTACCTGGAGCTTCGAGAAACGGCCCCCAGGAGTCCCGACGAACTATATAAATCTAAATACGTTCTACTCCCTTAAAAAAAGATAACCAAAACGTGATGAACTTATGTATCCCCTAAAGCATGTCCTTCACTGAATAATTGTTTCGTTAAATTACATTTTCCAAGGAATCAATTGAAACTCCAAATTTTAGAAAGAGAACGATTTGCAGAGAGAGAACAACAGACTACCTTAATAAAGAAGAAAACATGTAGACTAGCCTGATCAAAGAACTTTCACGAGTGAAATAAATAATTAACTACTTAAGCAAACATAAATATTACAACTAACATGGATTACGGTTAAACTGAGCAAAATCAAAGGGGCGAACAAATTGGGACAAACCAGCTCTGGATTTGTTGCATTTCGCCGTGAAAAACGGGTTGGAAAGACTGGGGAAACCAGATGCCCTGATCAGAAAGAAACAGTGTAAAATTGTAAAGGCCGCAAAGCGTCGCTCTGAGGGCAACTGACACAATAGGAATCGAAGGAGCGATCGAGCGAACAGACGATGTCATTAGGACGCTTCGCGGTGTTCCTTCGCCTTTTTTACCTTTCTTGAGATCACGTGTGTTGTGTAGGAAACTTGTTGATGGACTATAGATCTACCTTTTTTCTCTCTCTCTCTCTCTTTTGCTAGGTAATACTGACTCTCACTACATCGTACAGAAGTAGGAAGAGAAGCTATCATGTCTAGCAATTTTTAATTAAAAAACCTCTCAAGAAATGAAGGAATGTTTTCAGGCAATGCCTTAGGACCAAACGTTTTGAATGGTTGATTCTTTACAATAATATTCTGATCAAATGCTCAACAATTTCCCGAGTCGCTACCCTGAAATTCAGTTATTTCGATTATTATTTGATTTGCTCGGTGGTTCACTTTGACTTCCGATTTTAATGTCATTGTGTTTAGCAGCCAATAGGAACTGGATCTGAAATCCAATTGGCCAGAGGTCCCGATCCCTCACGCATGCCCAAAAGGATCGCGACCTCTTGATAGGTTTTCTTTAAAATAGTTTATAAAAATATGCATCGTCTTTGCCAACAAATTCATCATCATCTGGAATAAAAAAAAGTATTTTTCATACAAAGTGTGTTTACCTACAAGGTCAATCGAGTCGCACGTATGGATGACAGAAATAAATAACACAAAACATAACCAATAAAACAGAGTAGTTCCAATATCTAACAAAAGAAAATAGTTTGAAGAGCTAATACATTTTAATTTTTCTTTAAAACCAAGCAACACTTATTCATATCTACCTATGTTGACAGCTACTCTCTGAAAACGTTATAAACATAGAAATAAGAGGAAGATATAACGAAGAGACAAAATTCTTTGTTACTCCAAGTTCCATGCTCACGTACTCATCAGACAGTATTACAAATACTGTCTGATGAGTGCGTGAACACTAAACTCGGAGTAACAGAGAATTTTGTCTCTTCGTTATATCTTCCTCTTATTCAAAGCTCTACACTTAAAAGTGTATTGAGCACTGTTTTAGCGGCATTAGCCACTCTATTACACGTAAACATAGAAATATAAACTTCACATAAACTAACTTTAATATTTTGCCCAACGGCTGTATCTCTCCTAGACGAAAATTGGAAAATGTCTCTCTCCAATATATTAGCCATAGTCACTGCCGGAGACATAAATCACACAGGTGTGGCTACCGGAAGGGTTTCCCAGAATACACTACCCGCGTCAAAAAAGCATTGAAACAACTGATAAAATACAAATCAAATGAAGACTGATCCTCGCAGTTGTCAATGCAATTATATGCAATTGCGTAAAGAAGCCTGAAAAATACACGTACATTATATACACTGAAATAAACTTCAAAGTACACCACAATTACCATATGGAAATTACCGAAAATTTAAACCCCCTGTGGCCTCTCGTAAGCGACTACCTGCCTTAAACGACCACCTAGACTCGACATGTTTGGCTGGTCGCTTACGGGGAGTCCTACTGAAGTGCCAACTTGATTCTTTAAGCAGAAATTATTTGAAAATAAAACAAAACCTTTTTTTTTTTTTTTCTGAGATGTCCCCCGTGTTCTGATATAATTAGCCTAGTAATTTCTCTCCTCCAAACGAAAAAAATAAGCTCTGTCACCCAGGTACCGCTTTGGTTACCGAAACTATTTCTGGATGCATTTCTCCCAAAAGGAACGTGAGAGCACCAGATCTGCAACCCTTCTTTTCGTTTATAATATAGTTTAGTTTATACGATCACAGATTTTAAAATTCATCCCCGACTATTAATTTTAAATTAAAGAACATACAATTAAATAGTTGCACTTTGAAAGGGTAGACCACTGCTGCAATACGGTAAACTAGCACAGAGAACAGCGTAGCCAAGCATGAAAAAGAAAACCTATATTTTTACTAATATTTTTACTGCGAAGATTTGGCAGGCTTGCCCTCTTTTGTCAAATTGCTCCTGAGCGTAGTAGCACTGGGGATATAAGACTTTCAGCGAACGTAGATCTTCCAGAAATCCCCGGATGACAAGTTGTTCACGCTTCCAGCATCATCGCAATACCAACTATTTGCAATCCAGTGGTATTTGTGAGCCACAAACGCCACGTACGACAAAAGCCGATCTTCTCCTTTGCCGTGCCAATAATGCCCCCATTTACCCACATCATTCTGTCCGTTGTCGTTTCCCCATTTAGCGCATTGTGCTGCCAGCCTCGAAGTGTCCCCCTCCATGAGAATAAATGAATTGCAAGAGCTTGGCAAGACGTCGGTTTCACCACTGAAATATTTTACCACAGCTTCGCCTTTGTTGTCCAGTGACGTCTTCAAGTGGATCGCGGTGCCTTTCTTTTTGCTGCAGTGGAATCTAATCTGACCAAACTGCGCATGAGCCCTCAGCTGCCTCATTGCACTTGACTTAAGTCCCATTCTGTTATTGCTATGATTGGTAATTTCTTTGTAAGACGAGGAAGCACCATTCCAGTTCGGCGGAGTAGAAGGGCTTTCCAGAACTAGATTCGCCACCATGAGCCACCCACCTTAAAGTTACAATTGAAACTGTTAAAATAAGGAGGTTACTTTCTGAATAAATTGTGGTGCTGCGTCGGAGGGGAAGTGGATAACATCACATTTTCATGTAGACTGTGAATATTCACAAAATCATTCCAGCTGAGAAAACCATAATTCAAACGAGAAAAAAGGTCTCAGCATGACCGCAATGCACTCTCGGTTGTCTCTAAGGCCCGATTAAGACGTCGTACTTTTTATGAACCAAGCCTAATTCATAGAATTAAGTATATGAAAAGTTTGGTGTCTGAATCAGTTAGGAACTGCTATTTTAGGTGGAACGACCCTCGTCAGCCGTTCTTCCCGCCTAGTGGCTTGGCCTGGAATTTCGACTATGGAACGCCGAACTTAACTTGACGCATAAATTATTAAAACCACTCACAATATTCATTAGTTTTCCTGGAACTGTGTTAGGAACTGCTGAGGAACGGCTAGTTAAGTTCGACCTCTGAATCAAAACTTTTCACGGTTAATTTGGGTCCAAATTCGAATTGAGTTCAGCTCATGAAAAGTACGACGTCTCGGTGAACGGGGCCTAATGTCGTCGACTCGAATGAAAATTAAATCAGACTATTATAATTTCTTCTTCATCTAGAAACTGCTATGTTTTTAAATCCAAACAACATAATTTTTTTTAAACTAAGATCCTTGAAATTCTCACCAGGGTACGTGAAGAGGACTTAAGCCGAGGCTACACGAGCGAGTTTTTGCTTGCGATGGTAATGCGATTTTTTTTAATTGTCGCATCGCCATCAAGCGGTGAAAATCACAGTTGTAGCCACCTCGCGCAGGCGCTGCGATGACAACAGCTGAAAAATTGCAGAAAAAAAAAGTTGCGAGAAATTCAAGGAGTTGGTCGCGACTTTAGTTGAAATGTAAACAACAAAAATGAAACATACCACCATCAGTTGTCATGTCACAAAAAGCCTTGAATGAATCACCGCTACCATCTGGGTCGATCCAGTACTCCGCATCTCCGGTCGCGTCTCCGACCGTGGTGATGAGCTGGCAAGATTTGCCAGCCCTTGTTGAAACAGAACCGAGTAACGCTGTGAATAACAGACATTCGTCAGACGACGACAGCTTGGATTGAGTTCTTAAAGGGGCTCCGTCGTAGGAGTTTTGTTTTCTGGCGAAACCTATTCAGAAATGCTACTTTTAAAACGACTTTCACTCATGCCCGCTGTATGCCTACACAAACTAGGAAGCTCAAACAACGAGAACGGCAGCGGGAAGGAGAACGCCACAAAACAATAGGTTTAATCAGCAAAAACAATCGCCCTGCACGTGCGTTCACATTTTGGTCGATTTCTTTGCCGTCCTCTACAAAACAACAACGTGAAATGGCCAAATTTCATGTTTTCTATAGAACGTGTGAACGCAAGGCGGCAAATTTGTTTTTCTTTTTCCTTACTTTGATGCCGTTCATCACAATTTAGCCCCAAGGTAGTTCACCAGCATTTTCCTAGTTAAACAAATTGGAATACTTGCGTAAAAGTTACAAAAACGAGAGGTTACATCTTGAAATGACGCTATCATCGCCGTCGTCGTCGTCGTTACTTAAGCTCTCAACTGTGCGTGTACGCGAGATTAAAATGCGTGCTTATTCGTATTCGCCGGTTCGACGAAGCAAATTTACACACTCTACACTCATATTTTGGTCATAAATTGTTTTCTTAATTGAGTTCTTCAATCAGCTTATAACAAAACTGCTAAATAAATCATCTCATCTAATCACATAAAACAGCCAGCTGACTTCCAGTGAAAAAAATTATCTCTACAATTCACTTACCACGATCAGGATTTTCAGCATAAACAAAGATATCCATTAGCTTCAGTTTCTCAGGATTAGAACGATGCGTTTCGTTGTTAAACTGGCACGTTTTGTCGACAATGTTGTAATTTAAACTTTGGCAATCCGGTCGAGTGTTACAAAAGCTATAACAAAACGCTAGTCGGTCAGCCGTGAACGATTTATAAACGTGTCCAACGAGGGCGAAGCCGGGATTGGAGCGCGGTTTGAGTTCACATCCAAGGCTAAACACTTGCCATAAAACCGGCAACAAGATGAAACTAACTAGAGAGAAAGCGGTCATCATCACTGCTCGGAACAGCAGCATTGTCGTCTCTCTGAATACAGACGCTTCTTGCGTATACATAAAAACTAGTCATCCAGGCCGGGAGGTCACATTGGTTGCATAACGTAACGAGTTCTCCCTTCCGATTGGCTCTCCCCAACGTTCAAAATAAGATTACTGTAGGTCCAACTGTAAATCAGAGATCGTGCTGTATTTAATTTCACCTGCCACAGCACAATACACTCTAATGAATTGCACTTATCAAGTGAAACTTTCAAAAGTCACAACATCTCACAACATCACTGACAATTACAATTGTGATTTCCTCGCTTCGCCTTCGTCTAGTCAAAACGCCGGGGAAACATTCCACAGTTTCGTAGCAGGGGCCCGTTTCTCGAAAGTCCCGGTAATTTAACGGGCCCACAAACTATATTTTGAGCTCAAACTCTCAATAAAAGTAGGGTGTGTTTTGACCTCTAATGAAGTCCATTTTGTTTCTTTAGCTGACAACTTTACTGTATAATTTTCAAAACGTTTGAAACTCCCATCTGGAATGGAAAACAAAACTGCTTAAGGGGCCCCGTAATTACCTGGAGCTTCGAGAAACGACCCCCAGGAGTCCCCACGACTATATACTGATTTCAATAAGTTCTTCTTTAAAAAAAGATAACCAAAACCTGATGAACTTATGTACCCCCTAAAGCATGTCCTTCACTGAACCTCCAAGCAATCAATTAAAACTCCAAATTTTAGAAAGAGAACGATTTGCAGAGAGAGGACAACAGACTACCTTAATAAAGGAGAAAACATGTAGACTAGCCTGATCAAAAGAACTTTCACGAGTCAAATAAATAATTAACTACTTAAGCAAACATAAATATTATAACTACTAACATGGATCATTACGGTTACACTGAACAACATCAGAGGGGAGAACAAATTGGGACAAACCAGCTCTGGATTTGGTGCATTTCGTCGTGAAAAACGGGTTGGAAAGACTGGGGAAACCAGACGCCCTGATCAGAAAGAAACAGTGTAAAATTGTAAAGGCCGCAAAGCGTCGTCCGAGGGCAACTGAAACAATAGGAATCGAAGGAGCGATCGAGCGAACAGACGATGCGATTAGGACGCTTCGCGGTGTTTCTTTGCCAGTTTTACCTTTCTTGAGATCACGTCTCGTGTGTAGGAAACTTGTTGATGGACTATAGATCTACCTTTTTCTCTCTCTCTCTTTTGATTGGTAACTGACGTACAGATGTAGCAAGAGAAGCTATCATGTCTAGCAATTTTTATTTAAAAAACCTCTCAAGAACTAAAGGAATGTTTTTAGGCAATGGCTTTGAACCAAACGTTTTGAATGGTTGATTCTTTAACAATTATATTTTCATCAAATGCTTAACAATTTCCCGAGTCGCTACCCTGAAATTCAGTTATTTCGGTTATTATTTGATTTGCTCGCTGGTTCACTTCGACTTCCGATTTTAATGTCATTGTGACATGTTTAGCAACTAATAGGAACCAGAGGCCAGAGGTCCCGATCACTCACGCATGCCCAAAACTAGGATCGCGACCTCTTGATAGGTTTTCTCTGAAATAGTTTATAAAAATATACATCGTCTTTGCCAAGAAATTCATCATCATCTGTAATATAAAAAATATTTTTCATACAAACTGTGTTTACCTACAAGGTCAATCGAGTCGCACGTATGGATGACAGAAATAAATAACACAAAACATAACCAATAAAACAGAGTAGTTCCGACATCTAACAAAAGAAAATGGTTAGAGGATCTAATACATTTTAATTTTTCTTTTAAACCACTGAGCAACACTTATTCATATCTACCTATGTTGACAGCTACTCTCTGAAAACGTTATAAACATAGAAATATAAACTTCACCTAAACTAACTTAAACAATTTTGCCCAATAGCTGTATCTCTCCTAGACGAAAATTGGAAAATATCTCTTTCCAATATATTAGCCATAGTCACTGCAGGAGACATAAATCACACAGGCGGGGTTACCGGAAGGGTTTCCCGGAATAGACCATCCGCGTCAATAAAGCATT
>OX419346.1:4137730-4147730 GCA_948470475.1 Galaxea fascicularis
TCAGTGGTGAAACTGACGTGTTGCCAAGCTCCTGCAATTCATTTATTCGCTTGGAGGGGGACACTTCGAGGCTGGCTGCACAATGCGCTAACTGGGGATACGGGGGTAAATGGGGTCATTATCAGCGCAAAGGAGAGGATCGGCTTTTCTTGTACGCGGCGTTTGTGGTTTACAAATACCACTAGATTGCAAATAGTTGGCATTGCAATGATACTGGAAGCGTGAAAAACTTGTCATCCGGGGATTTCTGGAAGGGCTACGTTCGCTGAAAGTTTAGATCTGCAGTGCTACCATCTTCAGGAACAATTTGACAAAAGAGGGCAAGCCTGCCAAATCTTCGCAGTAAAAATATTAGTTAAAATGTAGCTTTTCTTTTTCATGCTTGGCTATGCTGTTCTCTGAGCTAGTTTACCGTTTTGCAGCAGTAGTCCACTGCAACTATTTTATAGGTTTTTTTAATAAATAGATTTAAAAACTCTAAACGAAAGTTCATAATGAACTCTGAACTCTTTATCTTCCTCCCTTTTCTGTTATCGTTTCTTTCTTCTCTCCGGATTTAGCAAGGTCAAAGGTTATAGCTCCACCGTAGTTATAGCAGTTGATTATATAGTTTCCTCACAGTATAGCATCCGTAGCATAAGTTCAATCACAGCTGGCCACGAGGGTAAGCCCTGGGGCAAGAGAGTTTTTTCTATTACTTACAAGCCAGCTTTTATACATTTTCTTCAAGTGTCTAGAACGTTCTGTTACTATTTATAGTGTATTACAAGGTCTACTATTTGTGCAAACTGCTGAGTCACATCAGAGATATTTCTGCAATATTACAGATTATAAGATAATTCTAGAAAAGTCTGGAATTACATGACAGATAAACTAAAAGTAATTCTGATCCTCATAACAGCTAGTTTACCGTTTTGCAACAGTAGTCCACTGTGACTATTTTATTTGTTCTTTAATTTAAAATTAATACTCGGGGGTGATATTTAAAATTTGTGATTGTGTTCTAAACTCTAAATGAAAGGCAGGGTTACAGATCTGGTACACTAACAACGTTCCTTTTGGGCGGAATGTGTAAGTCCAAAAAATATCCAAACTTTCTCCCTCCTCCTCGCTAACCGACACAACTCAACAATTTCCTTTAAAATACCCAGACCCGCGTATATTCCTCGTTCTGCTCAGACACATTTTCGATCAGCAGTATTAACCCTTCGACTCCTACGCGCGCCAAAACCCGCCGCACAGGGCCACGTCCCTTGTACCACTTGTGACGTCATCATTTTTAACGCTGGCAGACAACTTTGACCATGTAACACGTGCAGGAGGAGAAGATCTTTTAAACCATACCCGATTGAGCACGATTCCACCAAACAGGCCGGAGAAAACACAAAAAAGCCGAGTGACGTCGACCCCAAAATTTGAGTGAAAATCTTGTTCCATTAACCACCTGCACTTCCTTCCATCTAATCATATGATGCTAAACGTTTTCTCTAAATCTTTTCTCATCAAAAGAAAGCCCACGAAATGCCCAGCAAAAGGGAAAGAAAGTGAGGCAAGAACAGCAAAAGAAAAGGCGAGGAGAGAGTGCAAAAAGCAGAAGACGAGGGGGCAGAGAAACTTTTCAACCCAAAAATCTCGAAATTTTGCTTTCTGCGCATGCCCGAACTTCCAAAGCTCAAATTCAGCATCAGGACCAGAAGTGCGCCAAACGTCCGACCAGTAAACCAAGTTTTGGGCAGTTTGGGTTCTTTTTGGGCAGATTCCGACCAGAAAACGGCTCGATGAGCTTCAAAAGGTGATTTTGGGCAAAATATTCAGGAGTCAAAGGGTTAACATTATAAATCGTTAAAATTCGAAAGCACTTGTATACTGAGAGTGTTACCTGTTCTTGCTAACAGTAACTTGCATTCACTATCAACAGCAGTATCTGCACTCAGTCCGTGCAGGTGAGAGACATCTTTGTTGCAATCTCTCAGCGATATAACCTCCACTTGGTCAGGATAATCGCTGCTTAAGCCACAGAGACACGGGCTGTCCAGTAAAGAGGAAAACATACACGATGGCGATGCCATAGGCTGTTTCTATAATCTATACAGTGTATATTGGTCACGCTTTTATGAGAGATTGAAACCCTAGCAATGTATGTATGTATGCTGTGACGACTCCATTTAGGGTCAATAATCTTGGCCAAATCCGACGATTAACGTAGTTGTTTATTTCTCTACTGACCGGCTACAACAACTGCTCCTAGGGACTGTTAACGAGTTGAGATCATCTCCCAAAGGGAGAGGGGTGGGAAAAGGATTTCCGGCTTCGCTACAATACGTAATTGACCACTCCCCATCGGGGCTTTTCAGGAGCAATGCAAACAAATAGTGATAAATAAACATAACTAGGTAAGATAAGATAAGATAAGATAAGAACTTTATAACGTGTCAAGGTCGCTAGCATACAGTGTATGCTAATTGGGGACACCTAACTACAATAGTTATCTCATAATGAATAAAATATAAAATGTATATACATCTGTATGGATGACACTGGATAATGCATGTATTAAAATCAGCTATTAGTTATTACATAAGAAACAGTCTTTACAAGTATTGTCCAACAGGCTTGTGAAATTGATCATTTTGATGCGTTTTTTGAAGTTGTCCAATGATTCAGACGATCGAATAGATTTATCAAGTTTGGACCAAAGTACAGTGCCTAGATAAGTCAAGCTGTGTTTGCCATAAGCAACAGTCCGAAACCTGGGTAGGTTAAGAATCCCAACTGGCGGGAGGCAGACCAGTTGGCTATTTATAGGCGTAGACGAGAAGTTGAACTCTGGGCTACCGAGAACAACATCAGCCAGCAGTCAGAACGGGATTTGAACCCGCGACTTACGGATTTCAATCCCGAATGGATCTGATTTGTCTTTCGCTGACTAGCCATTCAGTAGTGGTCGGATTATGCAATAATACATGTTGCACAACATCACGTGGCCTGATTGGATTGGACAAAATATCTTTGGAAGATGATGTCATTTTGTGAGATAAGTTGCTTTATTTTCAATTCTTCTTACACGGATTCAACGTTTTCCACGGCGATCGGCGTGGCGTGAAATTACGCTAAGTTACGTAACGCCATTTTTCCAGGTAACCGTTATTTGTAAAGGTCGTTGTCTTTCGTTTATTGAGCTGTATGTCCACATGTTTTCACCCAGTTGCTGTAGGATGACTCGGACGAAAACTTAGAGTTGATTTCTTCCCTTTGCATTATTATTTTCAGCAAATTAATTTCCTTAAAATGTTTTGAATCGGGGTGAAATTGACAACCCGCTAAATCCTGTCTTGATGTCTGATTCACACACGTTATTTAGACCATTCTTTACGGCCGTTCACGGTCACTTGTAAGATCAGTAGAAACCATCTTTATTGTCAACAGGGTAAAGCAGAACTCGGGGGGGGGGGGGTGAATAGTGTGACATTTACGTCATCTCTACCATGGCAACCGATCTTCATGCCATGCTTTCCGGTTTTGTACTCGATGATGTACATTGATTAAAAAGAACTGTTTTTAGTTCACTCCAGTGTGTCTCGATCTGTTCTTCCTAAGAACAACGCTACATGGTGTCAGTGATTTGGGATTCTTCCTACAGAATCGTCGCTGAAATAGTTGAGTGCATCTTCAAGCGAAACACAGTGAGTCTAGCTCCAGATGACCGTAACAGGCTCGAGCGGTGCAGCGTCAACAAGCACACAGCCAGCAACTCCTCAGTTCATCCAGTCTTCTATTCCTTTACCGTCGAAGCTAGACTTCAAGGAGAACTTAGCTGTGAACTGGAAGAAATTAAGCGGCTTTGGACAAACTACGAGATCGCCTCGCGGCGCAGTACGCAAAGCAGTAATCTTCGAACAGCCACATTGTTGACATGCATTGGCCCAGATATCCTGGAGATTTACGATGGTTTGCCTTTTGGAAATGAAGAGGAGAAAACAGACATTGACAAAGTGCTAGAGCTTCTAGACGTCTATTTCATCGGTGAGACGAATGAAATCTACGAAGCCTATTTGTTTAATCAGAGAGTGCAGGAGGTTGGTGAGTCATTTGATGTTTTTCTCACCGCTTTGCGTTCGTTAGCTAAAACGTGCAACTTTGGTACCATGCAAGATCGAATGATTAGAGACAGAGTTGTGGTAAGAATTAGAGATAACGCCACTCGAAAAAAGCTTCTAGCTGAGAACAAACTAACTCTTAACAAGTGTATTGATATTTGCCGCGCGAGTGAAACCACGTCCAAACAACTCAAGGAGATGTCTCATACGGAGGAGGTTAGCGCCGTTGCCACAGGCCACCCAAAACCGAAGATAGGTGTGCGCCATAATAAAGTGCGAAATCCCAGTAAAGTTCAGCGCCCCATGCATAACAAATTAACGGAACCAGTTAGATGCAAGTTCTGCCACAGAACCCATCCTCTAAAAAAAGAACTCTGTCCAGCATGGCAGCACAAGTGCGATAATTGTGGTAAAATGAACCACTTCTCAGTGGCTTGCAGAAGTCAGAAAGCTAGCAAACAGCAAACTAAGAGGTCAGTTCACAATGTAGAACAAGAAGTTCAGGACTTTAATGACGAAGATTCTGATGATTACTTATTCAGTGTAGAATCAGTGAGCGCACTTCATGCAAAAAACAGTCCTTAGAAGATTTATTCTAAAGTGCGCTTGAGGGATGAAACAGTCAAATTCCAGTTAGATTGTGGAGCAACAGTCAATATCCTCCCAGCAGATACTTATCAGCAGATATTTAATGATCCCCGGATGGAACGCCTTCAGCCTACTCAAACTACCCTGGTCATGTTTAACAAATCAGAGCTAAAACCCTTGGGATGTATTAAGGTTGAGACCCTGAACCCCAAGAACGAACAGTGTTTCCTCACGGAACACACCGTCGTCCCAACAGGCCACACAGCACTCCTTGGTGCTGAATCGGTGCAGCAGTTTGGTCTCATCGTGATCAATACTGATAACATCATGTCTCTCTTGAATGAGACTCCCACATAGCCGGATATAGTGAGCGAATTTGGAGATGTCTTCTCAGGAGAAGGAAAGCTCAAAGGAAAGCTTCACCTTGAGATTGATAAGTTTGTATCTCCTGTGGCACTCCCAGTGACGAAAGTCCCCTTTGCAGTGAAAGAGCCTTTAAAACAGGAACTAGTACGCTTAGTTAAGATAGGCATCTTGCAACCGGTAGATGTTCCAACGGATTGGATTTCCTCAATGGTAGTTATTAAGAAGAGCATTGGGAAGATAAGGCTACCCACTGTCAGTGATCGATGATCTGCTACCGCTACTTACAAATGCTAAAGTCTTCAGTGTAGTAGACGCAAAGAACGGGTTTTGGCATGTGCAGCTAGACGACGAAAGCAGTCTCCTGACCACATTTGGCACCCCCTGGGGAAGGTTTCGCTGGACTCGGATGCCCTTCGGGATATCACCCGCTCCGGAAGAGTTTCAGAGGAGACTGGAATATGCCCTGGAAGGTCTTGATGGAATCAAGCCAATATTTGATGATATTCTTGTTTTTGGTGTCGGAGAGACAGAAGCTGAAGCACTGTTTGACCATGATGCTAAGCTGACAGCATTGTTAGAATGTTGCCACGCTACTGGTATTAAGCTGAACACGGAGAAGCTTAGGCTCCGCCACAAAGAAGTAAAGTTTATGGGACATGTGATATGTCAAGATGGTCTTAAGCCTGACCCAGACAAGGTACAAGGTATCGAAGAGATGCCCACCCCAACCAGCAAGCAAGATCTCAAGAGACTTCTCGGCATGGTAAACTACCTTCAAAAGTTCGCTCCTAACCAATCTGAAGTTACCGCCCCAATGAGAGACCTTTTGAAAGAAGGGAACCAGTTCCGTTGGGATGAGCAAGTACAAGGACGCAGCTTCGAGCGAGTTAAACAGATACTCTCAGCTGCCCCCGTCCTCAAGTACTTCGACCCCAAAGAAGACGTGGAATTGCAGTGTGATGCATCTGACAGAGGACTTGGTGCATGTCTTATGCAAGGAGGCCAGCCCGTGGCTTATGTATCTCGTTCCATGACGGAAACAGAAGCGAACTATGCCCAGATAGAGAAAGAGATGCTTGCAATACTTTTCGGAGTATAACGTTTTGAGCAGTGTGTGTATGGTCGACCTGTCAAGATCCAAACTGACCATAAACCCTTAAGAGAGCATCTTCCGGAAAAGCCTACTCAGTGCCCCTAAACGTCTCCAGCGATTGTTGCTGAGATTGCAGAAGTTTGAGCTCCAAGTGTCTTACAAAAAAGGGACTGAAATGTATCTGGCAGATACACTAAGCAGAGCATATAGAGTGAACAAGAGCACAAGAGAAGATATAGCAGAAGATGTTGTGTACATCGAGGAGATGAGAGAAGATACAGGAAGAGAGCTAGAGTGTATCAATATGATACAATACTTGCCAGTATCGGAAGCAACGCTAATTGCCATCCAGCAAGCAACAGAATCTGATGCTACCCTGAAGACAACAATCAGACAAGGTTGACCAGCTACCAACGCAGAGGTATCAGCAAACATCAAAGATAATTTTCCTTTTCGGGAAGAGTTGTCATTGCAGAATGGACTTGTCTTCAAAGGTGAAAGACTAGTTGTCCCTGTGAGCGTGAAAGATGACATGATGGCTAAGATCCACCGGAGCCACATCGGCATCCAAGGCTGCCTCCGAAGAGCCAGAGAAGTAGTTTACTGGCCAGGCATGAACAAGGATGTCGAAGATTACGTAGCAAAGTGTGCCGTTTGCAACAGCCAGCCAGTAGAACAAGGGAAAGAGCCAATGATTTGTTACGAACTGCCTAATAGACCATGGGAGAAAATTGCAGTTGATCTTTTTGATCTGAATGGTGCAGAGTTCATGGTGACTGTTGACTACTATTCGAGCTTCTTCGAAGTCGACAGAATGACATGCAAGACAGCAGACGAATTTGTGAAAAAGTTGAAAGCCCATCTAGCACGTCATGGGATTCCCGACAAGCTAGTGTCTGACAACGGACAACCCTTTTCTTCCGCAAGGTTTCAACAGTTCGCGGACACTTATGGCTTTGAACATGTAACAAGCTCTCCAACATATGCCCAGTCAAATGGCAAAGCTGAGAACGCCGTGAAGACAGCAAAACATCTGCTAGAGAAAGCCATCAAGTCAGAACAAGACCCATATCTTGCCCTACTGCACTGGAGGAACACCCCTACAGAAACACTCAACTCGTCACCTGTTCAGCGATTATTTGGTAGAAGAACAAAGACCCCACTCCCAACATCGAACCAGTTACTCAAGCCGAAGCTACCAGAGGAGGTTGATCAGAAGTTGAAGCTACAAAAGGCTAAACAATCCCTGTACTACAACCAAGGCGCCAAGGAACTAGAGGAACTGCGCCCAGGAGACATAGTGCGATTGCAGCCACAAAGCTCCCACGTTTGAAAGAAGAAGGATTGGACCCAAGCAAGAGTCGAAGGCAAAGTCGACATAAGGTCCTATCAAGTCAGAACAGAAGATGGAAGAGTTTATAGGAGGAACAGGAGACACCTGAGGCACACACGCGAAGTTATGCCACACAGTGAAGATGGGATGAGATTATCCCCCAAAACAGCACCAATTCCTGCTACCGCAAATTCTGGTGATGAAATGCCGTTGGTACCACCTTCCATACCAAGTACTGCAGTGAGTAAGGATCAATCAGACACAGTACCATTGCAGAAGACGGACAACCCACACCCAGAGTATCCAGCTCATGCTGCAGCAGATAAGCAGGAGATTTCCCCACCGGTGACTACCACTCGATCTGGACAATTTGTTCGACCACAAAGACGTTACCAGTGATTGGTTGGAAAGAAAGGATATGACAAACTTTTATATTTTTTTTTCTTTTCTAAGTCTATACATTTGAAACTAGGACAGTGACATTCAGTTATCTTTATGGTTCTAATTGTTTTTCTGAAGAAGGGGAGATGTGACGATAACGTGACATTTACGTCATCTCTACCATGGCAACCGATCTTCATGCCATGCTTTCCGGTTTTGTACTCGATGATGTACATTAATTACAAAGAACTGTTTTTAGTTCACTCCAGTGTGTCTCGATCTGTTCTTCCTAAGAACAACACTACAAATAGTTCGTTCATTTTAACCTTTTCTTCCCATGATTTATATGCCAAAAATAGCACAGTAATTTGCATAAATTAAACTCGTTCGCATGGCCATGGCGCGTACATGTCGTGAGAATTAATTTTACTGGCGGCGATGGGTTTTATTTCCAGAGCTGAAACTTTTAGAGTGAAAATTATAGTAGTCAGGCTTTCCTTAAATGTCAGGTTTTTGTTCAAATGATATATGCCAGATACCGTTTATAGCATCCGAAGTTGCCTCTATTTTATCTTTTCTTGAGGGACCGCGATGGTGACTGCTAAAGTAGGACGATTTGAAGAAGTTAAAAGAAACATTTTTCCAACGTTTATTACATCATTTGAAAGTAGAAGGGTAGTGTATTATTTGTGCAAGGTTTTGTTTCTGTAGGACCCTTTTTACGTTTTCGACGGCCACCGAAAGAAGCGCAAAAATTGTCATATTTAATTAGGTAAAAACCGCAAATACGTCCAATTTTCAACTTTTGTAAATTTCTCCAGTAAAATAAATCGATGGAACTATTTTTCCTCAAATACATTCATCCAAAGGAATGTTTTGGCAAAATAAAAAAAATACGATTTTTTGGACCTGTCCGTCGATTCTCGATATTCTCAGAAAACGGCTCTTAGGCCCGTTTCAAACGCCGTGCTAAAGTCGTGCCGAACTAAATTCAATTTGGCTCGACTGTAGCACGACATTGGCACGACTTGGTTTCAAACGTCGAGCTTAATTAAGTTGAGTTAAAAGCTGTTGCTGTAAACATGCGTCAAACCATAACAAACCGGTTTTGCTGACTTTTAAAATGTATTTATAATTTATGAATTCAATTCGGCACGGCAATAGCACGCCGTTTGAAACCATGCCGTGCCAAAGTCGGGTAGCACGACAGAGCTTCCCGTGCTACACGGCAGAGTCCTGAACTTAATTCTTAAATGGTTTCAAACGCCGTGCTACAGCCGTGCCAAAGTCGAACTTAAATAACGAATTTAGTTCGACACGACTTTAGCACGGCGTTTGAAACGGGCTTAAGCACTTTTGTTTTCCATTCTAGATGGGAGTTTCAAAGGTTTTGAAAATTATACAGTAAAGTTATCAGCTAAAGAAACAAAATGGACTTCATTAGAGGTCAGAACACTCCCTACTTTTATTGAGAGTTTGAGTTCAAAATATGGTTTGTGGGCCCGTTAAGTTACCGGGACTTTCGAGAAACGGGCCCCTGCTACGAAACTGAATTGTTTTCCCGCCTTGATGTTGAGAGATTTGAAAGTTTCACTTAATAAGTGCAATTCATTAAAGTGTATTGTGCTATGGCAGGTGAGGTGAAATTAATTACAGCACGTTTTCTGATTTAATCTTATTTTGAACGTTGGGGAGAGCCAATCGGAAGGGAGAACTCTTTACGTTATGCAACCAATGTGACCTCCGGCCTGGATCACTAGTTTTTATGTATACGCAAGAAGCGTCTGTATTCAGAGAGACGACAATGTTGCTGTTCCCAGCAGTGATGATGACTGCTTTCTGGCGAGTTAGTTTCATCTTGTTGTCGGTTTTATGGCAAGTGTTTAGCCTTGGATGTGAACTCAAACCGCGCTCCAATCCCGGCTTCGCCCTTGTTGGACACGTTTATAAATCTTTCACGGCTGACCGACTCGCGTTTTGTTATAGCTTTTGTAACACTCGACCGGATTGCCAAAGTTTAAATTACAACATTGTCGACAAAACGTGCCAGTTTAACAACGAAACGCATCGTTCTAATCCTGACAAACTGAAGTCAATGGATGTCTTTGTTTATGCTGAGAATCCTGACCGTGGTAAGTGAAT
>OX419346.1:4152730-4250230 GCA_948470475.1 Galaxea fascicularis
CTGGGGAAACGACAACGGTTATTATGTGGGTAAATGGGGCAATCATCGGCACAAAGGAGAAGATCGGCTTTTCTCGTACGCGGCGTTTGTGGCTCACAAATACCACTGGATTGCAAGTAGTTGGTATTGTGATGATGCTGGAAGAGTGATCAACTTGTCATCCGGGGATTTCTGGAAGATCTACGTTCGCTGAAAGTTTTATATGTCTAGAACTACTATGCTCAGGAACAATTTGACAAAAGAGGGCAAGCCTGCCAAATCTTCGCAGTAAAAATATTGGTTAAAATATAGCTTTCATTTTTCATGCTTGGCTACGCTGTTCTCTGAGCTAGTTTACCGTTTTGCAGCAGTAGTCCACTGCAACTATTTTATAGGTTCTTTAATTTAAATAAATAAATAGATTTAAAAACTCTAAACGAAAGTTCATAATGAACTCTGAACTCTTTATCTTCCTCCCTTTTCTGTTATCATTTCTTTCTTCTCTCCGGATTTAGCAAGGTCAAAGGTTATAACTCCACCGTAGTTATAGAAGTTGATTATATAGCTTCCTCACAGTATAGCATCCGTAGCATAAGTTCAATCACAGCTGGCCACGAGGGTAAGCCTTGGGGCAAAAGAGTTTTTTCTATTACTTACAAGCCTGCTTTTATACATTTTCTTCAAGTGTCTAGAACGTTCTGTTACTATTTATAGTGCATTACAAGGTCTACTATTTGTGGGAACTGCTGAGTCACATCAGAGATATTTCTGCAATATTACAGATTATAAGATAATTCTAGAAAAGTCTGGAATTACATGACAGATAAACTAAAAGTAATTCTGATCCTCATAACAGCTAGTTTACCGTTTTGCAACAGTAGTCCACTGCAACTATTTTATATGTTCTTTAATTTAAAATTAATACTCGGGGGTGATATTTAAAATTTGTGATTGTGTTCTAAACTCTAAATGAAAGGCAGGGTTACAGATCTGGTACACTAACAACGTTCCTTTTGGGCGGAATGTGTAAGTCTAGAAAATATCCAAACTTTCTCCCTCCTCCTCCCTAACCTCGGAAGGTCGTTGGAAATTTCAAAGGGAGGGGGATTGGACGCTAAAATTTCTGGGGGTGGTGGGGGCTCAAGTCTAGCCTTTTGTCCAGCGGGTGGCAAACAGTTCGTGACGAACGAAATAATACTTACGTAAAATGTTTTAAACATCGAAAAAGGAATAGAAATAAATAAATCACTTCTCCATTCACTTGAGGTTAAACGTGTCTTGTGATTGTCTGTGGTTTCGCTGCGATTTTCCTGTTATTATCCCCAGAACGATGGCCTCTTGTACACGAATCCTAACCGATTAAAAAATGACCAACGCTAGAAATTGATCTCCAGATCCCTGGCAGAGTGCCTCGTACTTATACCCATGCTTCCGCAACTTACGTTTACGTGAGGTCACGAGCTGGGGCCGGTTCCTGAAAGGTGTAAAAACTCTATTCCAGGGATAAATGTGCCTTGTTTAGTTATTCATCCATGGAGTAGGGCATATTTATCCCTGGAATAGAGTTATTACACCTTTCAGGAACCAGCCCCTGAAAAATTAACAAAAACACAAGTGCATTTGCTGAGGCAGCACAATTTATAACACAATTTGAACAAGGCTTTTATTCAACGTCTTTACTATTTACTTTCTTTATGTTAGCTTAAATAATTAAGCTCATATAATTATTAAAGAAAACATGATTTACTGCATTGTTGTTACCAGGATAAAAGGGCCTTGGTGCCACACAATTTTTGGTTTTGTTGTATCCGGTCTTTGCAAATGGTTCTCGTGAAAATTCTACCTCAGTGTAGTTGTATAATTACTAGGAAAGTGAGTTGTTCATCAAGACTTTTCAAAATATTATGCAGTGTGTTCTTCTTTGTACCGTTCATGTTTTGCGTAATTTCTAGTTCCCTTTCCTTGCTCAACCTTCTGAAGACCCGGCTGCTCATCCAGTAATTTTACTTGCAAACGACGCAGATCGAGTATAAATTATGATCGAGGAAATTTTGCATTTAAACTACGGAACAACAAACAAATTTAGCCGTATTTTAAATTAATATTGCTGGAGAAAATCAAGATTTTTGTCCAGATAAATCATAAATAACATTTAGAGCCTAATAATATAATAAAGGAACATAATAAATAAATCGAAATTAAGTAGTCAGATACAAACAGATACAAAAGGTACAGTCCGTCTCCGCCCACAAATAGCAAACGCTAATCGCGGTGGGCGGAGCTACACGCAGTCTGTGGTTAAGGGATCAACTAATCACATTAATAAAGAAATAATAAAGGAAGTACAGCAGCGTAAAACCATTTAGAATTACCAGTAATTATCGGTACAGTTACAATACAAGCTACAACAATATTAGATTAAAAGAAGTCTAACAGAGACATGCATTGTATAAATAAATTATGTAAGATTTGCAATTTCATGCAAAAGAATAGGCGTTTCAACATAATTATCCTTAGCCTCCATTATTGAGAGTAGTAAACTATGTACATGCTTTTTAAAAGCACTTTTAGGAAGTTGTCGAAATTTGTCTCGGTAGGAATTCCAGAGTTTAGCTCCAAATCTAGCAAAAGACCTTTGATTTAGGCACAGACACGAAGATTTAATATAAAAGTTGCCTTCTGGTCTTGTGCGTATGTATTTCATTAACTTTAGTAAAGAGATCACTGATGTTAGACGGAACAGACAAACGTCAGACATAGTACATTAAAGAAGAAACAGTTTCAACATACAGCATGTTTATGGGGAGAATATTTGAGGTGATAAACAGAGACATGGCGTGTGCTCTGGGCTCGGAAAAATACATTAAACGAAGGGCACGTTTTTGTCGTACAAGGAGTTTATGTAGATGGGTTTTAGCAGCTTGACCCCAAGCAGCTAAAACATAAGACATGTAAGGAAATATCAGGGAACGATAGATATTTAAAAGAGTACAGAGAGGAATAAAGTGCCTGAGATGAGCAATGACTCCAATAATTCTACTTATTTTTAATGCAACGTATTCTATATGAAATTTCCAGCTCAGATTACTGTCCAATCAGATTCCAAGATATTTGACATGTTCTTTGCATTCTAGAGAAGTGAAAGAATGGGTGCTGTTATCAAACATTTTGATATTAACCGTATAACCCAGCTTACGCTGATAAGGACGGAAAATGACATAATTTGGCTTCTTAGCATTGAGCGTTAGTTTATTTGCATTTAGCCATTCAGAGACTTTAAACAATTCTTTATTCACAGTTTCCTCTAGAGTTTTCAGAGTTTTGTCTGCATACAGCAAGTTAGAGTCATCAGCAAAGAGGTAGAATGACAATTTATCGGAAGAGTTATGAATATCATTGATTTATGTAGATCAAGAATAACAATGGGCCTAACACAGAGCCTTAGGGAACGCCACACGAGATCAGACTTTTTGAAGATAAACAAGAATTGACTTCAGTTACTTGTGATCTGCCTAGGAGGTATGAAGGAAACCAGTTATTAATGATGCCCCTGATACCATAGTGATTAAGTTTTTGCAGCAAAATAGCATGATCGACGGTGTCAAAGGCTTTTCTTAAACCAATAAAGATCCCACAAGTGAATAGTTTTAAGTCCGTGTTATTTTGGATCATGATAATGTTAACAGTATCAAGAATAGCGTGCTGTGTGAAGTGCTTTTCACGAAAACCATACTGTGACTTAAAAAAGAATATTGTTTTTATCAAGAAAAGATTTTAGACGATGGCACATTAATTTTTCAAATATCCGATTAAAAATGGAGAGTAGTGATATTGGTCGATAATTACCTGGTTCCGTCTCATCATCGCTTTTATAGACAGGGATAACTTTGGCGTCTTTCAATTTAGATGGAAAGACACCTTCCCGCAAGGGGACCAGAAACAATATGCTTAGCACAAGATAAAATACGAATCGGACAAGAATAGAGACCATTAGCTTTGTTTTTAAGAATAGACAAAATCTCACGTTCGATATCATCCGGCGAGAGTGGATCGAAGATAAAGGATCTAGAATTGCCATTAGGCGACAAATATTCAGTGAAACTGTGGAATGAACTTCATGGTAATGATAAGGACAATAGAAAGTTGGGCACACATGAGGGAAATATTCGCAAGAAATGATCGGAGGAAATATTCCAACGTTTTGTTCCCATTTTTTAGGCGAATGTTCGCCGCGAATGGTCTCACGAATCGAATAAAGCTATTTCAAACCACCGAAACAGTATGCTGAACAGTTCCCTATCATTGTGTGCAATATGAAGTAGCCAAGGTCCCAGTTACGCGCATTTCTAGACATACGTCGAATCTTAAGTACAAGAATAGGAGGGAGGTACATTTACTTCCTCTTCTGATGTACGAAACCTGTCTTACTAAAACCTACAATATCTATACGTGCAGGGGAGGAGCACACTCCAGCTTTGAACTGTCGACATCTTTTAGAGAAAAGAACAAGGAGAAAGATTACAACTCGATCACCCGTCTACTGGATCGACCCAATGGCGGTTTAATTGTCTAATGACGCGTTTCAGGCTTAATGTGATCAAGAAACGTCGGGTGGGGGTTGGACGCTACTTTCGAGTTACACCTTTACAGATTGCGCACAATTTACAGGTGGGACCAACGCGGTAACGGCTTGTCCCAACTGGGAAGCCAAGGAAGCTCAACCCACACTCGAGTGTCTACAAAAGTTCCAACAAGTGAGACCGACTACCAAGCCATGGATTTTGCTTTCTGGCGTTTAATCGTCAGAGAAAGCCTGATCAAAAGTAACAACAAATGGATTAGTTGCAAGGAAGGAACTGCTAGCTTAGTGTGACAGAAGGATGGGACAGTGATGTGTAAACTGGTTAAACAGGTTGTTGGGATGGACGTTGGAGTAGTTCCGAGTTTTTTTGCCATGGAGGCCTGTGCTGGTGACCGATAAATTACTACACTATTATTTTTCTTTGAAGGTGACCTCAATTTCCATTGGCCTACACATGATCCATGCGCAACATCCAAACCAAATCACATGCATAACATGGCAAACCCACATGGTGACATTTTTGTTCATTAAACCTTTCAGAAATACCTTGTGATAACGAGTGTATGTCAAACTAGTATAGTCATGCTTTATGAAAGGGTTTTTGCAAGGATTGTGCCATGGACACGCGTAGTCAGATAAAGTCAGTATTCTTTTGCCACAGCGGGACGGACTGAGTGGTCTCAGCGGTATTTAAAATTAAAGCGAGGAATTACAGGCTGATTGTTTAAACCAAGGTTGCGTTTCATCCCTTTTTGGGAAAAAGGGAAAAGAAATGATATGATTCTTTTTTATATTAGATATATTTTAGTGCAAACTTGTGCTCCCACACCAGACCCACGACGACATGTGTTGTGGACCGGTACAATTGGACTACTCTTGGTTGCACAACCCCTTTTTGAGATGTAACCAATATGGTCGGCCGGTGGAATGCACCTTAGGTCAGTCTAACACAGTTAAAAGGTGACTAACTTTTGACGCAAAGTGAACGGGAAATGAGTAATCCCGAATGGGCAGGAAAACGTAGTATTATGCAGACTTCATCTGCATTTGTAAGGTGATTCCCTGGGGATTATGCAAATGAAATAATAAAAAGGGACTCCACGTGGTGCTAGTGTCACTCTACTTGAGGTAGCTGCTTGGTAAACATTGAGTGTGTCCCACCCGCTCTCCCTTAGGAAGACCGGTTTTGACTTGAATCCCTCAGACATCTTGCCCTGGCCTAGGCGTGTCCCAGGCCAGGGCGATTCTCCATTCCTTATTACCATCTCATGAATAGCAATACCCAGGGAAGAATATTACACAATTTCTCTTTCGGGGAGTCAAATGATTAGTTTGATTCGATATAATGATTGCAATTTAGTTTCACAATGGCTAAATTGAGACAGTGTACATAAGCATTGTTGACCCTTTCTTTCAGTCACCTCCCTTTGCGACCACCTTTTCTCAATACAAAAAAATTTCAAATCAACATTCATAGAGCGACTCGTAAGCAACCGCGACTGTTTCGAATTTTCTATTGTTTTTGACCCCGGAGGTAACCACTCAACAACTGTAGACGAAAACTGGAAAACGTGGTGCTTTAACATATTAGCCATACTTGTTACAAGAAACGTTAATTACTCAGGCGGGGTTACCGGAAATGTTTCCTTGAATAGACTAACCGTGTGAATAAACCATTAAAACAACTGATAAAATACGCATACACTGTATGCTGAAATAAACTTTAGAGTTCACGTGCTGAACGTTAAGATAGCCGCTGGCAAATGGGGCATGTCTACATACAAATTACCGAAAATTTAGACCCCCCGTGGCCTTTTGTAAGCGATTACCTGCCTTAACCGACCACCTAGATTTGACATTTTGGCTGGTCGCTTACGGGAAGTCCTACTATAGTGCCGATTTGAGTCTTTGCGCAGACTTTATTTGAAAATAAATCAAAACTTTTTTTTTTTCTGAGATGTCTATCTGTGATCTGATATAATAAGCCTAGTGGACGCGACTTGGCCGCGTAATTTCCCTCCTCCAAACAAAGAAAAACAACCTGTCACCCAGCTACCGCTTTGGTTACCGAAAATATTTTCCGATGCATTCCTCCCAAAAGGAACGTGAGAGTACCAGATCTGCAATCCTGCTTTTCGCGGATTATAGTAGAGTTTATACAATCACAGATTTTAAAAATCAGCCCCGAGTATTAATTTTAAATTTAAGAACACATAAAATAGTTGCAGTGAACTACAGTTGCAAAACGGTAAACTAGCTCAGAGAACAGCGCAGAAAAAGGAAAGCTATATTTTAACTGGTACTTTTACTACGAAGATGTGGCATGTTTGCCCTCAAATTGTTCCTGAGCATAGTAGCTCTTGAGATATAAAACTTTCAGCGAACGTAGATCTTCCAGAAATCCCCGGGTGACAAGTTTTTCACCTTTCCAGTATCATCGCAATGCCAACTATTTGCAATCAGGTGGTGTTTGCGAGCCACAAACGCCACGTACGAGAAAAGCCGATCTTCTCCTTTGCCGTACCTATAATGCCCCCATTTACCCACATAATTCTGCCTGTTATCGTTTCCCCACTTAGCGCATTGTGTAGCCAACCTCGAAGTGTCCCCCTCCAAGCGAATAAATGAATTGCAGGAGCTTGGCAAGACGTCGGTTTCACCGCTAAAATATTTTACCACAGCTTCACCTTTGTTGTCCAGTGACGTCTTCAAGTGGATCGCGGTGCCTTTCTTTTTGCTGCAGTGGAATCTAATCTGACTAAACTGCGCATGAGCTCTCAGCTGCTTCATTGCACCTGACGTCAGTCCCATTCTGTTATTGCCATGATTGGAAATTTCGTTATAAGACGAGGAAGCACCGTTCCAGTTCGGCCGAGTAGAAGGGCTTTCCAGAACTAAGTTTGCAACCATGAGCCACCCACCTAAGAGTTGAAAGTTCAAGCAATGCAATTTCATACTGTTGATAAAGGGGGTTAATTTCTAAACTAATTTCAACTGAAAATGACAGAAAATTCTGCTGAAACACTTTTTAAAAAATGCTGTGTTGTTTTTAAAAATCTTAAAATGTAAACTTCAAAAATGAAGCATACCACCATCAGTTGTCATGTCACAAAAAGCCTTGAATGAATCACCGCTGCCATCTGGGTCGATCCAGTACTCCCCATCTCCGGTCGCGTCTCCGACCGTGATTATGTGCTGGCAAGATTTGCCAGCCCTTGTTGAAACAGAACCGAGGAATGCTGTAAAGAGAAGACATTCGTCACAAGACGACAGCTTCGATTGAGTTCTTAAAGGGGCTCTGTCGTGGGACTTTTGCAGTTTTGTGGCCAGAACTAGACAGAAATGCTACTAAATGACGTTCACTCATGCCGAAACATTTTTGGCCACGACTTCAAGGTGACTTGCAAGAATTTGAAAGTAAATTTTTCAAAATGTAATCCATTTCCATTCTTGCCACTGGTGACAGACGAAGACATCATTTAGTCTGGGCGCAGTAACACAGTCCAGAGTAAATAAACTGCTTCATTATTTTTTGGTTTCCTTCGATTTAAAGACATCTTTCAGCATTTTGCAGAGGACCAAAATAGCATAACAGAGATCCTTTGAAGTGGCTATATACCATTTCTTCAGTTTTTGCTGGCACGATTTACTACCCAGTCGCAGTGCAACAAATAGTTGTATGAAGCCACCCTTAAATTAAGCATTCCACTGGCAACTTTTCGATAACCATGAATCTCGCATTTATCTTGGCTTTGCAACTGTCTGCACTGGTGTAAAGGATGAGAAAAGGATGAGCTAAGACAACACTTCTTGGGTGATCTCATGCATAATGTAAAGCTAAAACCATAGCACAAACAAAGTGAGCAAAAAACGATTCTTTAACAGTGTCACAAACGTTATCTAAATAGAAAAGAAGTAAAAAAAATCTTTAGCTAAGTAATTTCACACATAATGAAAACCATAACACCAAAAGAAAACACATGCCAATCAAATGAAGTCATCAAAAATGCGATTCTTTTTAAGTTGCAACCGTCATCTAACTGGAAAAGAAGTCATGGAATTAGAAACATGGGTCAGATTTAACTCATTCGCATTCGTCAGTTCGAGCACCAAACTTGCACATTCTACGCCCATATTTTGACAACGTCAAACGCCAATGAAGCATTTATTTAGTGGCCGAACGAAATGCCAAAGAATTCCGATAACAAACGAATGATAATTATATTACAACTTGCCTAGAGCCTCTTTCTTATTATTTGTTGCTTACTTTTAAAGATAAATCCGCAATGGAAGCCGAACGAAGACCCAAAAAATTAACACAGAAAGCTATTTATATATGCACTACTAGAAAGGTGAAAATTGCACGCCTGTAACAAACATTACGTAACGGAACAAAGAAAATCGTTAAGTGTAAGATAAGGTGCAAAGGAACAAGTAAAATTAATGAGAATATAACAAAGCGCAAAAATCCGAAATTGTGTCTTTTATTCAATTAGGTTGGAACGAAACAACTGGTTAATAATCTTATCTAACCTATACAGCCACTTGACTTTGTGTACTATACTAACAAAAACAATTGCTACAATTTACTTACCACGATCAGGATTCTCAGCATAAACAAAGACATCCATCGGCTTCAGTTTCTCAGGATTAGAACGATGCGTTTCGTTGTTAAACTGGCACGTTTTGTCGGCAATGTTGTAATTTAAACTTTGGCAATCCGGTCGAGTGTTACAAAAGCTATAACAAAACGCGAGTCGGTCAGCCGTGAAAGATTTATAAACGTGTCCAACAAGGGCGAAGCCGGGATTGGAGCGCGGTTTGAGTTCACATCCAAGGCTAAAAACTTGCCATAAAACCGACAACAAGATGAAACTAACTAGAGAGAAAGCAGTCATCATCACTGCTCGGGACAGCAGCATTGTCGTCTCTCTGAGGTTCTTGCGTAAACATGGTTATATTGGTGCGTTTCCTTTTCCGATTGGCTCAACCCAAGTTTAAACGATTAGGATTACTATAAACCAGACAATGTGCTATAATTAAGTTCACCTGCCATAACACAACACACTCTAATAAATTGGGTTTATCAAGTGAAACTGTCATAAGTTACAAAATTCTAGGTTTGCATGTTTAATCTCACAACATCACAATTACACTTGTGACATCCTGGCTACGTCTTCGTCAAAAACTCGGGAAAACATTTTACAATTTCGTAGCAGGAGTCCCGAACAATAAAAACGCTTCAATAAAATAACTATAACCGGAACTTATGCATTCCCTTAAGCATTTCCTTCATTAAAGAATTGTTTCGATAACTCACAATTTCCGAGTTATGAATCGAAACTCCACAGTGCAAAGAGAACGATTTGCAAAGAGAGAATAACAGACTACCTTAACAAAAAAAAATATAAAACTTTCACGAGGCAAATTAATAATTAACTCGGTTAAGCAAACATAAATATTATAACTACTAACATAGTTAACGGAAGTTTTGCGCGCTATGAACTTTCGTGCGACCCATAGTTTCCCACAGGCCAGGTTAGAGAACAAACTTTCATTTACATTAAATTTACATTCTCGCTTTTGTGTTTTGACCTCTTCGAACAGTGAAATTATAGTGACAGTCACGTATTCCACAGTTAAAAGCCTTGACACTAGCTATTTTTTTTTACTTGATAAGGGCTTACTAACTTGCGGCTTAGATATACATACATACATACATTATATATATATATATATATATATATATATATTAGACAGTGTAAAATTGGTCAACCAAAACGAAGGGCTCCCAGTAAGAGGATCCAAAGGATTCGGTGTCTTCTCCAAAATTTATAGCTGTATACGAAGACGAGGACGAAGACGAACTCTTGACTGTTCTGGCTTTAATAAAAAACGACGTTTCGGTCGTTCGGCCTTCCTCAGGTTAAAAGTTAAAAACTAAAAATTATTTACAATGGTTGTGAGTTACAAAAGCAGCAACTTATATATCGAGCAGAAATATTGAAATTAGGGTTACGTAATATAAAGGTCTTAATTACAAGGTGAACGAATTAAAATCCGTTGGGAAAATGGAAAATCACAATTACTCAATTGTAATAATTATTAATGCAGTGTTTTGATTTTAAGCCATTATCGCCATGGATGAAGTTGTTAGTCTATTTCTTGGTTCAGGAACTTTTTTTAGGGATTCTGTTGTGTTTGTCGTCGGCTTTTCATTCAAGGGCTTTTGGAAGGGAAGTTATTACTGTGGTTTAATGGCCCTTTCTTGGGATTCTGTTATGATTTTTGCTTAATTACATTCATTCAGAGGCCCTCAATGGGGAGCCTGTTACTGCAGAATAAACACTATTAATGAGGCTTTATTTTCTTTCTTGCCACCTGTATTCAACTTGATATGTAAACTATAATTTTATCTATTTACTTACGTAATTCGTTCACCTTGTCATTAAGACCTTTATATTACGTAACCCTAATTTCAATATTGCTGCTCGATATATAAGTTGCTGCTTTTGTAACTCACAACCATTGTAAACTAATTTTTAGTTTCTAACTCTCAACCTGAGGAAGGCTGAACGGCCGAAACGTCGTTTTTTAGCCAGAACAGTCAAGAGTTCGTCTTCATCCTTGTCTTCGTATACAGCTATATTTATATATATAGGCAGAATATAAAGGTTTACACCAACAATGGACTCACAGCAGAAGGATGCAAGGGATACAGTACCACCACGTGAATAAATAGACAAATACTGAGTGAAAACAGTGGGGTAAACTTCTAACTGGTCTGACTTAGTTTCACAACGTTTTGGCTGTTCAGCCTTCTTCAGATGAAGGTTAAAAACTAAAAACTATTTACAATGGCTGCGTATATCGGAAGTACAGGCTTATATAAGCAACTCAATTAAAAATACAAAGAGGTTTTAATTACAATAGTAAAAACAAAACTAAAAAGTGTCAAAAGTTACGTAACAAGCCAAACGTAGCATATTCCCCGCAGAAGGCCTCTGAATGATCATAATGGGGGCCATGAACAAAGTCCCAAAGCGGGGCCCTTAAACAATGCTGTAATAAATTCCCTGCTGAGGGACCATGAATAGCCCACCAAAATCAAAAATAACAGAATCCTCCAACGGGGCCCATGAACGCATTTGTCAATTGTTGTGTGACTTGCCTGCTGCGTTCATGGGCCCCGTTGGAGGATTCTGTTATTTTTTATTTTGGTGGGCTATTCATGGTCCCTCAGCAGGGAATTTATTACAGCATTGTTTAAGGGCCCCGCTTTGGGACTTTGTTCATGGCCCCCATTATGATCATTCAGAGGCCTTCTGCGGGGAATATGTCACGTTTGGCTTGTTACGTAACTTTTGACACTTTTTAGTTTTGTTTTTACTATTGTAATTAAAACCTCTTTGTATTTTTAATTACGTTGCTTATATAAGCCTGTACTTCCGATACACGCAGCCATTGTAAATATTTTTTTAGAAAAACCAGTTGGCTATTTAAATGTTCCGAAATTAATTTCGTTTTCACATTTCGTATGTGCGACAGTATCCTAAAGTGCACACTTCTTGTTTTCTTGTTTACCTGAAAAGTACTATCTTCGGATATTTTACCATATTTAAAATCACAAGGCTTAATAATTAAACACACAAACAGGTCAAAACTATTGCGCGTTGTAAATTGTGGCAAGGGGACGTTAAAGGGTGGAAATCATTTAACAGGTTTTCTCTAAAATAATTTATAAAATATGCATTGACTTTTACCACAAACTTATCATTATCATTTCAAAAAACATTTTTCATGCAAACTGTGTTTAACTACAAAGTCAATCGAGTTGAATGTATGGATGGCAGAAATGTAGAAAACAAAACCTTACCAATAAAAAACAGTAGTTGCAATATCTAAAATATCACCGGTTTCAGTACAATAGTTAATACAGTTTTAATATTCTTTACAAAACAAAGCAACGTCTATCTATATCAACTTATGTTGACAGCTGTTCTCTGAATACGATTTAAATATTATGTGCTTATTGACTGAGTGGGAGGGCCGGACGAGAAAATATTTACCAGTAATGCTCTAAAGACACTTCACCTTCACTAATTTAAACTAATTTAAAGTTAAGAGTGTAGTATTACCATGTATGGCTACTCTCACTGTAGTAATTGCAATTTGTTTCCACTACTCAGGAGCTTGTCACGAGGGAGGAGAGTGCACAGACATTGTTAACAGCTTCTTTTGCTACTCTATTAAAAAAAATACACTTGAACCTTCCTTTGTGACCACCTCTCGGAAGCGACTACCTTTCCAATATACCAAACCTTTTCAAATCAAATCACTATTGATGGAACACCTCGTAAGCGACCACCTCTCGTAAGCCACCAAAGCCACTTTTAGAGATGACTGTCAAATTTTCTATTGTTTTCGAAGAACGTAGGCAACCACTTGACACATAACCAGCTGTATCTCTCCCAGACGAAAATTAGAAAATGTGCATGTCGCATCAATGTATTAGCCATAATCATTACAGGAGACAAAAACGGAAGTGTTTCCCGGAATAGACTAACTGCGTGAATAAGGCATTGAAACAACTGATAAAATACACGTACAGTTTACACTGAAATAAACTTCAGAGTTCACGTACCGAAGGTTTAGATGACCTCTGGGAAAAAGGGAGACTACCGCAATCACCACATCCAAACTACCTAAAATTTTGACCCCTGTGGCCTGACCTGTCGCATGCAACTATCTGCCTTAAGCGACCACCTACAGTTGACATTTTGGCTTGTCGCTTACGGGAAGTTCTACTGTGGTGACGATTTGATTATTTGAGCAGACATTAAATTTGACATAAATCAAAAACTCTTTTCTGACATGTCTATCGGTGATCTGATATAATTAATACTAACAGACAGGATCAGTAAGAGCAGTCCGGTCGTTCTGGGTTAAGAAGAAATTGTTGGAAAACGGTGACACTGACTTGTAAGCAGTTGAACGATTGCGGAGGATTTTACCAGCATTCAGCCGAGCCCCATAACTCTCAGCAAATTGACCACCATTTTAAAAGCTGCGACGAGCAAGTTTTCTGTACGGAGTAGTTTACCGATATCTTCAGGCAATCCCGCCGCTTTGGTACCCAGACTCCAGAGGCACGTTGGAAAGATAAATATTCCTAAAAACCAAAATAGAAGGCGAACAGAAGACAGGCCTCTCGTCGTAGGATCCGAGAAATTCGTTTCCATATCATGAAATTGGGACAGAATTTGTCCAAGTTCGTTCATTGGTTCATCAAATCAAAAAACAACTGCTACTAGCTTACGAAACGCGTGGTTTCCCAGCCGACACGAAACAACAACTGATTGGCTAAGGAAAAGCGTGGTTTCCCAGGCGACAGCACAGCACGGAAACGAGGTTCAGTATTTGTACGACCCAAGTATCTTTTTTCTTCTCCTCGGCTTCTCCCCATACTTTCCCTCTTTCTGACGAAAAAAGATAATCTCTGGCACCCAGGGTACCGCTTTGGTTACCGAAAATATTTCCGGATGCATTGTGTAGTTTTCTAGAAATTATCCATACCCTTCCTGTAGTCCCCACTACCCGCTGAAATTTTAGCCTCTGACCCCTCTCCCTTTGGAGTTTCCAACGACCTTCCGAGGTTAGGGAGGAGGGGGGAGAAAGTTTGAATATTTTCTGGACTTACACATTCCAGCCAAAAGGAACATTGTTAGTATACCAGACCTGTAACCCTGTCTTTCATTTAGAGTTTAGAATACAGTCACAAATTTTATAAATCACCACCGAGTATTAATTTTAAAATAAAGAACACATAAAATAGTTGCAAAACTAAACTAGCTCAGAGAACAGCGCAGAAAAATGAAAGCTTTGTTTTAACTGGTAGTTTTACTACGAAGTTGTGGCAGGTTTACCCTCTTTTGTCAAATTGTTCCTGAGCATAGTAGCTCTGGAGATATAAAACTTTCAGCGAACGTAGATCTTCCAGAAATCCCCGGATGACAAGTTGCTTCCAGTATCATCGTCGCAAAGCCAGCTATTTGCAATCCAGTGGTATTTGAAGGCCACAAACGCCGCGTACGAGAAAAGCCGATCTTCTCCTTTGTGCTCATAATGCCCCCATTTACCCACATAATGCCTGTTGTCGTTTCCCCATTTAGCGCATTGTGCAGCCAGCCTCGAAGTGTCCCCCTCCATGCGAATAAATGAATTGCAGGAGCTTGGCAAGACGTCGGTTTCACCGCTAAAATATTTTACCACAGCTTCGCCTTTGTTGTCCAGTGACGTCTTCAAGTGGATCGCGGTGCCTTGCTTTTTGCTGCAGTGGAATCTAATCTGACTAAACTGCGCATGAGCTCTCAGCTGCCCCATTGCACTTGACGTAAGTCCCATTCTGTTATTGCTATGATTGGTAATTTCTTTATAAGACGAGGAAGTACCGTTCCAGTTCGGCGGAGTAGAAGAGCTTTCCGGAACTAGATTCGCCACCATGAGCCACCCACCTTAGAGTTAGAATTGAAATTGTTAATAACGAGGTTAGCTTCTGAATAAATTGTGGTGCTGCGTCGGAGGGGAAGTTGATAACATCACATTTTCATGTAGACTGTGAATAGTCACATAAAATCATTCCAGCTGAGAAAAACATAATTCAAACGAGAAAAAAGGTCACAGCATGACCCCAATGCACTCTCGGTTGTCTCGTAAGGCCAGATTCAGACGTCGTACTTTTCATGAACCAAGCCTAATTCATAGAATTAAGTACATGAAAAGTTTGGCGTCTGAATCAGTTAGGAACTGCTATTTTAAGTGGAACGACCTTCGTTCTTCCCGCCTAGTGGCTTGGCCTGGAATTTTGACTATGTAACGCCGAACTTAACGCATAAATTATTAAAACCACCCACAATGTTCATTAGTTTTCCTGGAACTGTATTAGGAACTGCTGAGGAACGGCTAGTTAAGTTCGACCTCTGAATCAAAAGGCGTACTTTTCACGGTTAATTTGGGTCCAAATTCGAATTGAGTTCAGCTCATGAAAAGTACGACGTCTCGGTGAACGGGGCCTAATGTCGTCGACTCGAATGAAAATTAAATCAGACTATTATAATTTCTTCTTCGTCTAGAAACTGCTATGCTTTTAAATCCAAACAACATAATTTTTTTCAAAACTAAGATCCTTCAAATTCTCACCAGGGTACGTGAAGAGGACTTAAGCCGAGGCTACACGAGCGAGTTTTTGCTTGCGATGGTGATGCGATTTTTTTTTTAATTGTCGCATCGCCATCGAGCGGTGAAAATCACACTTGTAGCCACCCTCGCGCAGGCGCTGCGATGACAACAGCTGAAAAAATTGCAGAAAAAAAAAAGTTGCGAGAAATTCAAGGAGTTGGCCGCGACTTTAGTTGAAATGTAAACAACAAAAATGAAACATACCACCATCAGTTGTCATGTCACAAAAAGCCTTGAATGAATCACCGCTGCCATCTGGGTTGATCCAGTACTCCGCATCTCCGATCGCGTCTCCGACCGTGGTGATGTGCTGGCAAGATTTGCCAGCTCTTGTTGAAACAGAACCGAGTAACGCTGTGAATAACAGACATTCGTCAGACGACAAAAGCTTGGATTGAGTTCTTAGAGGGGCTCCGTCGTTGGAGTTTTATTGTTTTCTGGCGAAACCTATTCAGAAATGCTACTTTTAAAACGACTTTCACTCATGCCCGCTGTGTGTCTACACAAACTAGGAAGCTCAAACAAGATTTCTTTGGTAGATTTCTTTGCCGTCCTCTACAAAACAACAACGTGAAATGACCAAATTTCATGTTTTCTATAAAACGTGTGAACGCGAGGCGGCAAATTCGTTTTTCTTTTTCCTTACTTTGATGCCGTTCATTACAATTTAGCCCCAACGTAGTTCACCAGCATTTTCCAAGTTAAACAAATTGGAATACTTGCGTAAAAGTTACAAAAACGAGAGGTTACATTTTGAAATGACGTTATCATCGCCGTCGTCGTCGTCGTTACTTAAGCTCTCTACTGTCGTGTACGCGAGATTAAAATGCGTGCTTATTCGTATTCGTCGGTTCGACGAAGCAAATTTACACACTCTACACCCATATTTTGGTCATAAATTGTATTCCTAATTGAGTTCTTCAATCAGCTTATAACAAAACTGCTAAATAATTCATCTTATCTAATCACATAAAACAGCCAGCTGACTTCCAGTGAAAAAAATAATCTCTACAATTCACTTACCACGATCAGGATTCTCAGCATAAACAAAGATATCCATTGGTTTCAGTTTCTCAGGATTAGAACGATGCGTTTCGTTGTTAAACTGGCACGTTTTGTCGACAATGTTGTAATTTAAACTTTGGCAATCCGGTCGAGTGTTACAAAAGCTATAACAAAACGCGAGTCGGTCTGCCGTGAACGATTTATAAACGTGTCCAACAAGGGCGAAGCCGGGATTGGAGCGCGGTTTGAGTTCACATCCAAGGCTAAACACTTGCCATAAAACCGGCAACAAGATGAAACTAACTAGAGAGAAAGCAGTCATCACCACTGCTCGGAACAGCAGCATTGTCGTCTCTCTGAATACAGACGCTTCTTGCGTATACATAAAAACTAGTCATCCAGGCCGAGAGGTCACATTGGTTGCATAACGTAACGAGTTCCCCCTTCCGATTGGCTCTCCCCAACGTTCAAAATAAGATTACTATAAGTCCAACTGTAAATCAGAGATCGTGCTGTATTTAAATTCACCTGCCATAGCACAATACACTCTAATGAATTGCACTTATCAAGTGAAACTTTCAAAAGTCACAACATCTCACAACATCACTGACAATTACAATTGTGATTTCCTTGCTTCGCCTTCGTCTAGTCAAAACGCCGGGGAAACATTTCATAGTTTCGTAGCAGGGGCCCGTTTCTCGAAAGTCCTGGTAACTTAACGGGCCCACAAACCATATTTTGAACTCAAACTCTCAATAAAAGTAGGGTGTGTTTTGACCTCTAATGAAGTCCATTTTGTTTCTTTAGCTGACAACTTTACTGTATAATTTTCAAAACGTTTGAAACTCCCAGCTGGAATGGAAAACGTAATTACCTGGAGCTTCGAAAAACGACCCCCAGGAGTCCCCACGACTATATACTGATTTAAATAGGTTCTTCCTTAAAAAAAGATAACCAAAACCTGATGAACTTATGTACCCCCTAAAGCATGTCCTTCACTGAACCTCCAAGGAATCAATCAAAACTCCAAATTTTAGAAAGAGAACGAGAATACATGTAGACTAGCCTGATCAAGGAACTTTCACGAGTCAAATAAATAATTAACTACTTAAGCAAACATAAATATTATAACTACTAACATGGATTAGGTTTACACTGAGCAAAATCAGAGGGGAGAACAAATTGGGACAAACCAGCTCTGGATTTGATGCATTTCGCCGTGAAAAACGGGTTGGAAAGACTGGGGAAACCAGACGCCCTGATCAGAAAGAAACAGTGTAAAATTGTAAAGGCCGCAAAGCGTCGTCTGAGGGCAACTGAAACCTGATAGAAATCGAAGGAGCGATCGAGCGAACAGACGATGTCATTAGGACGCTTCGCAGTGTTTCTTTGCCTGTTTTACCTTTCTTGAGATCACGTCTCGTGTGTAGGAAACTTGTCGATGGACTATAGATCTACCTTTTTTTCTCTCTCTCTTTTGATTGGTAACATTGACTCTCACTACATCGTACAGATGTAGCAAGAGAAGCTATCGTGTCTAGCAATTTTTATTTAAAAAACCTCTCAAGAACTGAAGGAATGTTTTCAGGCAATGCCTTTGGACCAAACGTTTTGAATGGTTGATTCTTTACAATAATATACTCATTAAATGCTCAACAATTTCCCGAGTCGCTACCCTGAAATTTAGTTATTTCGATTATTATTTGATTTGCTCGCTGGTTCACTTCGACTTCCGATTTTAATGTCATTGTGTTTAGCAGCCAATAGGAACTGGATCTGAAATCCAATTGGCCAGAGGTCCCGATCCCTCACGCATGTCCAAAAGGATCGCGACCTCTTGATAGGTTTTCTCTAAAATAGTTTATAAAAATATGCATCGTCTTTGCCAACAAATTCATCATCATCTGTAATACAACAAATATTTTTCATACAAAGTGTGTTTACCTACAAGGTCAATCGAGTCGTACGTATGGATGACAGAAATAAATAACACAAAACATAACCAATAAAACAGAGCAGTTCCGACATCTAACAAAAGAAAATGGTTGGAGGAGCTAATACATTTTAATTTTTCTTTTAAACCAAGCAACACTTAGGGACCGTTCATTTTTTAAGGGATAGGGGGGGCTGGTGGGATTTGGGGGAATGCCATGTAGCAATTGTATGACCCCCCCTCAGCTTGCCAATTTTCTCACATGACCCCCCCTCAAAAGGAATTTTTTTTTGGGTTGACCCCCCCCTCCCTCCTCCAAAAAAAGTTGCACCTGGTATTTTAAACTTTAATAGTTTTTCGATATAAACGTTGTGATAAAGGAGTTTGTTACTTTGGAACTGTTTAAGAGTGATTTTACTTAACCTGTGAAACAGTATCTAACTATCAGTGCGAAAAAGTTATAATTAAACATAAGAAAACAACAGAATTAATGTGTATTATTAATTGCAATTGTATAGTATCTATTTCACGGGTTATGTAAAATCACTCTAGCATAGAACAGATGTTCATATTTCGTGAATAAAGCAGAATTTCTTATCAATTTGTGAAAACTTCATTCCACTTTTTTTTTTATCTCAGAATTTCGCCTGACCCCCCCTTTCCTTCTTTTTTTTTGGGGCAGCCCCCCCTTTAAAGCCATATTTTTTCGCGTGCCCCCCCCAAATCCCACCAGCCCCCCCTATCCCTTAAAAAATGAACGGTCCCTTATCCATATCTACCTATGTTGACAGCTATTCTGTGAAAACGTTATAAACATAGAAATACGTGTGATAGAGTGGCTAATGCCGTTAAAACAGTGCTCAATACACTTTTAAGTGTAGAGCTTTGGATAAGAGGAAGATAAAACGAAGAGACAAAATTCTCTGTTACTCCGAGTTTCGTGCTCACGCACTCATCAGACAGTATTTTAACAAATACTGTCTGATGAGTGCGTGAGCACGAAACTCGGAGTAACAGAGAATTTTGTCTCTTCGTTTTATCTTCCTCTTAAACATAGAAATATAAACTTCACCTAACCTAACTTAAACAATTTCGCCCAACAGCTGTATCTCTCCTAGACGAAAATTGGAAAATGTATCTCTCCAATATATTAGCCATAGTCACTGCTGGAGACATATATCATACAGGCGGGGCTACCGGAAGGTTTTCCCGGAATAGACTATCCGCGTCAATAAAGCATTGAAACAACTGACAAAATACAAATCAAATGAAGACTGATCCTCGCAGTTGTCAACGCAATTATATGCAATCGTGTAAAGAAGCCTGAAAAATACACGTACATTATACACTGAAATAAAGTTCAAAGTTCACCACAATTACCATATGGAAATTACCGAAAATTTAGACCCCCTGTAGCCTCTCATAAGCGACTACCTGCCTTAAACGACCACCTAGACTTGACAAGTTTGGCTGATCGCTTACGGGAAGTCCTACTGTAGTGCCGATTTGATTCTTTGCGCAGAATTAAATTTGAAAATAAAACAAAACCCTTTTTTCTGAGATGTCCACCCGTGTTCTGATATAATTAGCCTATGAGACGCGGCCGTGTAATTTCCCTCCTCCAAACGAAAAAAATAAGCTCTGTCACCCAGGTACCGCTTTGGTTACCGAAACTATTTCTGGATGCATTCCTCCCAAAAGGAACGTGAGAGCACCAGATCTGCAATCCTTCTTTTCGTTTATAATATAGTTCAGTTTATACGATAGAAGATTTTAAAAATTGTCCCCGACTATTAATTTTAAATTAAAGAACATACAATTGAACAGTTGCACTTTGAAAGGGTAGACCACTGTTGCAATACGGTAAACTAGCTCAGAAAACAGCGTAGCCAAGCATGAAAAAGAAAAGCTATATTTTAACTAATATTTTCACTGTTAAGATTTGGCAGGCTTGCCCTCTTTTGTAAATCTTTTCCTGAACATGGTAGCACTGGAGATATAAAACTTTCAGCGAACGTAGATCTTCCAGAAATCCCCGGATGACAAGTTACTTACGCTTCCAGTGTCATCGCAATGCCAACTATTTGCAATCCAGTGGTATTTGTGAGCCACAAACGCCGCGTACGAGAAAAGCCGATCTTCTCCTTTGCCGTACCTATAATGCCCCCATTTACCCACATACTGCTGCCCGTTGTCGTTTCCCCAGTTAGCGCATTGTGCAGCCAGCCTCGAAGTGTCCCCCTCCAAGCGAATAAATGAACTGCAGGAGCTTGGCAACATGTCAGTTTCATCGCTAAAATATTTTACCACAGCTTCGCCTTTGTTGTCCAGTGACGTCATCAAGTGGATCGCGGTGCCTTTCTTTTTGCTGCAGTGGAATCTAATCTGACTAAACTGTGCACGAGCTCTCAGCTGCTTCATTGCAGCTAACTTAAGTCCCATTCTGTTATTGCCATGATTGGAAATTTCTTTATAAGATGAGGAAGGACCGTTCCAGTTCGGCGGAGTAGAAGGGCTTTCCAGAACTAAGTTTGCAACCATGAGCCACCCACCTAAAAGTTGAAAGTTCACATAATTTAGACTGCCGATAAAGGGGGTTAGTTTCTAAAAAAATGTGGTGCTGCGTCGGTGAGGAAGTGGTAAACCAAAATTTGGCATTGTCAACTCAGTTGATAAAACTACATTTGCGTCGACTGTTAATGGTTACATAAATTGGAAAGGAGGGGTCGGAATGTGAAGCAGCCGGTCAGCAGTGAAGACGTATTGGCCAGTGGAGACGGCTGCTCCCGAAGGTATCTTTTTGTGCACTTGCTAGCGCGTCCTTGTCGATTGAGAGACAAACAATTGAAGGGTTGTGGTACACATTGCCCTATAGTTTTGGTCATGGTTTTGCGCTTCGTTTTCAAGAAAAAACGAGCTAAAAAACGAGTTTGGCGTCTTCTGTCATTCTCTTTCAAAGACAAAAAAAAAACGATCAAGTTCTTTGTTTCATTATTTTTGGCCAGTATTTACTAGAAAACTAAGCACTAGGCAGGGGAAAAATACAGGGTAAAACATGTCTTTGTACTTTTTCGCTACTTTAGGCCTGTCTGCGAGAAATCAGCAATTTTTGAGCGAGATAAGGAAATCACTCAAAAGGTCATTTAGCATGGTATTACACCAGGCCGGGGAAAAATACAGGGAAAAACATGTCTTTGTATTTTTTCGCTACTTTAGGCCTATATGCTAGAAATCAGCAATTTTTAAGCGAGATAAGGAAATCACTCAGAAGGTCGTTTAGCATGGTATTACACCCGACCCTTCGATTCAACTAATAGAGTGTTTCAAATGACGTCACAGCGGCCATGCTGGTGTCCCAAATTGAACCTCCGGGAATTACATTCTATTTTTATGCAAATAGCTTATATTGTTTCAGGAAACCAATACAGCTGATAGTCACAATGAGGAGGGTAACTGCAACGGGAACGCGACAAAAGGTTTAATGAGCAAAATCAATCGCTCTGCACGTTGTATTTATTTCCTAGACAGCCCGCCAGCATTTTCCAAGTTAAACAAATTTCAGTAATTGCGAACTGAAGAGTTCAACAAACGAGAAGTTATATTTTGAAATGACGTTTTCGTTGCCGTTGCCGTCGCCATCGTCGGTGCATGCTAAAACTTCCTAACTTGCTCGCAAGCTTTACTTCAGTTCGAAAGACAAAACAGTCTCAGCATGACTGCAATGAACTCTAAGCAGTCTCGTAATGTTTTCGACTCCAATGAAAGTAAAATCAGACCATTATTTCTTGTTCACCTGGAAACTTCGATGTTTTGAATCCAAAAAAAAAATGTTTTTTTAAAGATCTTCAAAACTCTTACCAAGTAAGTCGAGTAATTGGTTAAAATGTAAAAAGGTCTGGGATAGTAGCGTGTTACGATTTTTTAAAACAACACGTTTTTTGAAAACATGTTTCAACAGAATCTTCTCACGATCATCTTCTGGAATCTTAAATTACAAAGTACATAGTTGAATATATAATGTGCGCAAAATGCTAAAATGCTTCTCATAGTTAATTAGCATTTTCACTCTTGTGCACACACTATATATTCAACTCTGTACATTGCAAATTAAACTGAGGATGACAGAAGATTCTGATGAAACCTTCTTTTCTAAAAAACGTTGTGTTGTTTTTAAAAATCTTAAAATGTAAACTTCAAAAATGAAGCATACCACCATCAGTTGTCATGTCACAAAAAGCCTTGAATGAATCACCGCTACCATCTGGGTCGATCCAGTACTCCCCATCTCCGGTCGCGTCTCCGACCGTGATTATGTGCTGGCAAGATTTGCCAGCCCTTGTTGCAACAGAACCGAGAAGTGCTGTAAAAAAAAAAAAACGACATTCGCCAAATTAAGTCATCAAAACTGCGATTCTTTTTAAGTTGCAACTGTCATCTAACTGGACAAGAAGTCATGGAATTAGAAACATTAAGTTGGAACGAAACAACTGGTTAATAACCAGTTGACTTTGTGTACTAGACTAACAAAAACAATTTCTACAATTTACTTACCACGATCAGGATTCTCAGCATAAACAAAGACATCCATTGGCTTTAGTTTGTCAGGATTAGAACGATGCGTTTCGTTGTTAAACTGGCACGTTTTGTCGACAATGTTGTAATTTAAACTTTGGCAATCCGGTCGAGTGTTACAAAAGCTATAACAAAACGCGAGTCGGTCAGCCGTGAAAGATTTATAAACGTGTCCAACGAGGGCGAAGCCGGGATTGGAGCGCGGTTTGAGTTCACATCCAAGGCTAAACACTTGCCATAAAACCGGCAACAAGATGAAACTAACTTGCGAGAAAGCAGTCATGACCACCTTTTAACAGAAGTATTGGGTTTCTATCGTTGTAGAGGGTTCTTGCGTAAACATGGCTACATTGGTGCGTTCTCTTTTCCGATTGGCTCTCCCCAAGTTTAAACGATTAGGATTACTATAAACCAGGCAATGTGCTATAATTAAAGTTAATCACCTGCCATAACACAACACACTCTAATAAATGGTATTCATCAACATCACAACATCACGCCCCTGCTTCGTCTTCGTTAAAAACCCGGGAAAACATTTCACAATTTCGTAGCAGGAGTCCCGAACAATAAAAACGTTTGAATAAAATAACTAAAACCCGAACTTATGCATTCCCTTTAGCATTTCCTTCATTAAAGACTTGTTTCGATAACTCACAATCTCCGAGTTATAAATCAAAACTCCACACTGACGAAAGGAACGATTTGCAAAGCGAGAATAGCAGAGTACCTTAATAAAGGAGAAAAAAATAAAGAACTTTAACGAGGCAAATAAAAAATTAACTCAGTTAAGCAAACATAAGTATTATAACTACCAACATAGTTAACGGTAATTTTTGCACTCTATGAACTTTCCTGCGACCCGTAGTTTCCCACAAGTCAGGTAAGATAACAAGCTTTAATTTCATTTCATTTTACATTCTCGCTTTTGTTTTTTGCCAATCTCGAACAGTGAAGTTACAATGACAGTCACGTATCCCACAGTTAAAAATCTTGCCCTTGGCTAATGTTTTACCTTATCAGAGCTTACTAACTTGCGGCTTATATAACTCGCACAATGGAGAATGGGCTTCCGTTTTCAACGCTTTATTTAAATAAACGTAATACGATGAGAATCCCAACTGGCCAGAGGAAAACCGGAAAGGACAGTCAAAAACAAGAGATGCTGGATTGCTCCAGGAAGGACTGATTGTTGGTGGATGAAAATGTGGAACGAAGTTTTTTCACTTAAGCCTTTATTCGACCGTAACCCAATTTGATCGCTTTTTGCTGGCCATCGGCGTTCTTTTTGTGCTCCTTGAACTCTTCTTTGCTCATTTCTTTCGTTGGTTCACTCACTGCAGTTGGACCAAAATCTGTTTCCTCGTATTTCTTTGACATTGTCTTACGCAATTCTGAATACAACTTCACAAGATCTCCTTCGAAGTCAAGACCTCTACCTTTATATTCGGTCTTTGATGCGTCCAGTGCTTCAATCAAATCCTCAACCATCGAATCCCTAAAAATCCAACGAGTTTAATTTCTTTAGACTCTTTCCTGTTCTCCGCCATCTTGGAATGGTCCGACAACACTCTTGCACATCATCTCAAAACAGTGATCTCTGACCGGTGTCAAATTAGTTCGTGTTTACATGTTTCCGTGGTCCGACTTCAGACCGGTCCGAGTCATTCGCGTCGGTTCAGCAACCGGAATGAGTGAAACCGGCATGAGATGATTATTCAGACCGATCTGAAGTCGTACCGGTCTCATGTAATCAGGGCCTAAGTCGGTTGTAAGGATGGTTTTCAAGTCACTTGAAACTTTCTTGAATCGTTTCATCTTTCCGACTTTAATGAGATGCAAAGTAAAGGAACTTGAGACTTTACTTAAGCCTTAACAAACATATTTTGGTAAAGTAAAACTTAGCAGCTCTTAAGTCTTACTTAACAGCCTAGTGTAAAGACTACCATTGTCTTTATTTCTCCTTCATAACTTTATATCCGAGTTTCTTAACATTTTTGCGACAGGCATTTTGCGATAGGTCACCACTTTAATTGCACTTTAATTGCTTCGCTCACTCGTGAGAGATACTTTCAGCACTCGAAGATAAAATTCGTATAATGTTACAATGTCAGCCACGTATCCCACAGTTAAAAATCTTGCCACTGGCTACTTTTTTTTTTTTTTTTTTTACCCAATCAGAGCTTACTAACTTGCGGCTTCACTAAAGGTGTTTCTAAAATGCAAAAAGGTAGATCACCGACAAATATCGCACTTCGTCTTCCTCAAGTCAAAAAGCCGGGAAAACATTTCACAATTTCGTAGCAGGGGTCGCCAGGAACAACATAAATTTAATCAAGTTTATACTTCAAAAAAACTATAAACCTGAACTAATGCTAAAAAATTCACAATTTCCGACTTATGAATCGAAACTCCACATTTTCCAAAGAGAACGATTTAGAAATCGAGAACAAGACTATCTTAATAAAGACTGGTTTTCACTAGCGCCTAAGCGCAAGCATAAACATAAACAGAAGCGCTCACATAAAAACATAAGAACGAACCCACTTATATTTGTCCTATGCTGTTTTCACCAGTAACGCACTCGACATAAACATAAGCATAAGCATGAGCATACGCACACACACAAAAACCGGAACTGTTCGTTTTTCTTGTGCTTATGCTTATGCTTATGACGAGCGCGTTGCTAGTGAAAACAGCATAAGAGAAACAAGTGGGTTCGTTCTTCTTATGTTTCTCCTTATGCTTACGCTTATGTCGCTGCTGTTTTCACTTGCACTTTTACTCATGCTTCATATGGTTGTGCTTATGCGCTAGTGAAAATCAGCTTTATATCAGTGAGTAAAAATGAAGACCAGCCTGAGAAAAGAACGTTCACGAGGCATATAAATAATTAAGTTCTTAAAGAGCACCTAAACCTAAAATATTTTTTTTGGCTAAAATAAATCTTTGCACCTGTTCGAAAGGCATAGCGCCCTTTGTTGTTGTTGTTGTTGTTTTTTTTTTTCGGCAAATGTTGGCTTCTTACAGACTTCACTTACGAAAAAGTAGGCATCGTTTGGTACACAATCGAGTCAGAAGGGGAGTGGGTATATTCTTGATTTGACGTCACAAACTGATTTTCATCGCATTGCATGCATCAAATATTTTCGCCCCAGCTAAAACTGGGGAATAACCGGTGATATTCTCCTACTGCGTGTTGCGAAAAGTATTTGAAGGATAAGAAAGACAATATCCTCAATTTGGCTTAAAAAAATATGGTCGGATATTTGTCCTTGGACATTATCACTTCCTCGAAGCTCACATACCGCTTAGCAGGTTTTCTCTAAAACAATTCATAAAATATGTATTGACTTTTTCCACAAAGTCAAAATTATCTATAATACAAAAACAGTTTTCATACAAAGTGTGTTTAGCTACAAACTTAATCGAGTCGCACGTATAGATGACAGATATGTATAAAACAAAACCTAACGAATGAGTAGTTTCAATATCTAACGTTATCGTAAGAAATCACTTTAGAATAAAGAATTGGTACAGAAGTTAATCCATTTTAAATATCCTGTACAAAACAAAGCAACGTCTATTCATATGAACCTATTTTCACAGCTGTTCTCTGAAAACGATTTAAATATTTACTGGTAATGCCCTAAAGACACTTCACCTTCACTAATAATTTAAACAATTCCGCCTTCAACCCCCCCCCCCCCCCCCCCCCAACGCCATCCAAGTGACATTACCCACAAATGTCACAGATCCAAGTCAAAGCCGAATTACAACTAAATCTTATAATAAAAGATAAATCCTGGTTAAATAAAACACCTTTCTTATTTATATTTCAAGACTAGTCTCCATTCGAAGATTGCGACTTGAGCTTGAGAGGAGTCTGGGAATAGGCGCACTGCTTTGGCGTTTTCGTACCCGCGTCTTTGGAAAACGAAGCATCAGAAGGGTTTCCTCCATCGCTGTTGCCTGGACCTGGGTTTGCTCAATATCTGGCTGTGCCACTAGAACGTAGCGACTGGAGGGAAAACAAGAACAAAATATTAAACCCAATGAAAGTCTACTACGTAGCTTTAACTTGGATGAGTAAGTTTAAAGATTCTACCCATAGATAAATAATAAATAAATGAATAAATACTTAATTGACCACTCCCCAAGAGGGGCTTTTCAGGGCCAATGAAACAAATAATACAAGTGAACACAATAGAGTTAAGAATCCCAACTGGCGGGAGGCAGAAAAGTTGGCTATTTACAAGGATGACCGAGGTGTTGAACCAGGCACGAACCCAGAACAACACCAGCTAGTGGCCAGAGCGGGATTTTAACCCGAACCACCGCATTGAAATCCAGCGCCCTAAACCACTCGGCCATCCTGCCTCCATAAAAGAAGGAGGAGGAAGTCTCCCCATGAAAAATGGTCAATCAACTCTGATAGAAGGTAGAATTGCTATTTTAAGCATAATAAACAACGCTAGTAGCACAATAAAGTAATGGCTCCAAGACTTACCTGCATTTGCTTGGAATCGAGGCCGACGGCGGAGGCTTTGGCAACACATTAGCAACATCGGACACGTGATGATCACTTGTCTTCAGGCTCATCAGGTTTCTGGCCACTGGGTTCAGCCCCAGACCTCCAGACTGTGGGTTAAGTCGAAGGCGATATGGCCGTTCGTTTATGAATTCTTGTTCGTTTAACAACCGGTTTTGAAGCGGATCCTGAGGGGGTAGGGGTGTGGCATTTCTCACAGGGTTTGTGGACGTCGGTGCGATGAATTCGATTACGTTCTCAGACTTGGATATTGTTTCTGGAGAATGAAACGTGACGTCCTTTTAAATAACATGACTAAAGCCTTAGTGCATTATCGGAAGAACAATGGAATAATTGATCCCGGGCTTCCTTGAAAAGAAAACTGCGCCGTTTAATGCCACGGTACAGAAATACAGCCAATCAGAATGAAGGAGAGCCGATGTATATTCGTCGCTATTCTACCGAACCTTCCCATCGTGCACCGCATCGATTGTGTAGAGCTATGCATTTTCTATGACGTGAGATAAAATAGCTATGCAAAGCTTTCTCGTGATATCCTATGGAATATCCAACCAGCCAACTGTATTTTCTTTGTATACACCCTAACCTAAAGGCTCGTGTGTATACAAAGAAAATTCAAGTGACAAGTCGGATATATATAGAGCACCCGTGTTCGGCTAGGAAGATTAAAGACTTAAATAAAGTTATTATTATTATTATTATTATTATTATTATTATTATTATTATTATTATTATTATTATTATTATTATTTCAAAAAGACGTCTTGACGGAAATCAAACTACCTAAGCTTACCTTGCGCGCATTCAAAGTGGGTCGAGTTTTTCCATCGTTTCCTCTGCTTGCTTTCGAGACCTTGCCGTCTTTCTTTGGCACTTTTCTGCCTTTGCAATCGCTGTTGCTTTAACCGTCTTGCCCTGAAGAAAAACGTAAAACACTTTAAAACAATTTAAATGCCAACTAAATAAGTGTTGAACACTTAGATTAACCCCACAGCAGAAAGGTAATGAAAGCAATAAAAATAACATTCTAAGCATTTTATCTATTTGGCCTGCATACGCAGAAATAAGGGAGTTGTATTTGACGTCAAGACTGCGGATATTTGACAATGACCTATGGAAACAACAATTTGATTTTGATTATGTCTTGTTGAATTGTTGAGTTACCGAATTAAGGTCATGTGACGACACCTTGGCCCACTCTACTGCCTGGATGAAGACCAAATGAAGAGTTTGTTAATGAGGTTTAACATGTGAACAGAAAATTTGGCCTGTGCACCAGAAGTACGTTATCTGCAATCGGCTACAATAAGACGTTCTCTCACCTTTCCAACATCTTGCTTTGCCAGTTTCCGCCATAGTCACTTGTTTCTACAACTGGAATATCCCTACACAAACCATATTTCAAGTTGACAGTTCCAAGAACACATAATATCAACAAAAACAATAATCCAAATTATCGCAAACTCGTCAAGACCAATCAAATCGTCCATTGTATAATTAACATGAGTATCACCCAACTAGTGGACTAATGCAAATCCTGCATTTTGATTGGCTACGCTACTAGAGGACTATTAGTAATATAGTCCTCGAGTAGCAATCGAACGTGGCGCTTTCTTTCGTTTTATTCCCAAATAAATATTTCTTCAACTTGCATTTGCTAACTGTATAATTGCCTTTTCTGTCCGACTAGTTGGGTGATACTAAAACAATTAGACCCTTCGCCCTCAAGGGCCACGGGTCTAATTGTTAATTATAGCGTGCAGTACGAAGCTTTCTATACCTCTCATTCTCAGCTGATTCGCTAGACACGATATCTTTTACACAGTCCTGCAACGATAATGACAATGTATTTTCATTGACTCTTTACACCCTGATATCAGCATGTATACTGTTCCCTAACATTTTTTATGGTGACGATGAGGAGAATTTGTTAAATAATCAAGGCCGTTGTTACTTGCTGATCACTTTCTTTTTTCTCGTAACCTTTATGTTTGACTTAGCAGTGTCACTGCGAGGGGAAATAAGCAATGATCACTCTTGGTGGTTAAGAGTTAGCCAAGGTGCAATAATTTACACATTAGCTGGGAGTAGCAAGGACTGATCATCAAACTGGAAAATTTGGTCAATCCAACAAGAGAGATTCTGAAATCCTTATTCTCGAGTTCCTGCTGGCCAAAATAAACTAGGCCGCTATAGTTCTCCAAAAATTAAAAAGACAACTTTCGAAGCAATAGTGAACAACGTTAAATTAATGTTTCTGACCTCATCAGATCCATGTACACCAATACTAGAGCGCATGGCCCGGTAAGCATCCATAAAATCTTCTGAAAGAGCAAAACGCAATCCAAGACTTACCGATGGTTAAAACCTAAGGAGCTAGTAAGCCTGTGGCCTTCCGTTTATTTATTAACAAAGGGACGCAATTTGGTGCTCAGCTGAATACAGCGTGGATGTATTGAAGAGTATTTTTACAGTTTCAATGTACAAAGTGCTCCACACCTCCCAGCACTCAAATGTAATGTGGTTTATCGACAGTGCAACCATCAAGTTTATTACTATCCTTCCTTGAAAGGGAAAATATCTTGATTGTTCAGTGTCTCCTGGTGTAGAATTCAGCCACCGATCACGAGTTATACCTTCCTTGTTTAACAATGAGTGGAATTATAAGCCTGGTTATCATGTCTTAAGCCGGTGACACACAGTTCAACATCTGTTAATGTTGCAGCTCTTCTTCAACAAATGTTGAACAGTGTATCATGCCACGTTGAAATTTGAAATAGACCATTCAACATGTTGAACGTTTTTGAACGAAGTTGAACGAGAAAAGAAACGTGATCTATTCCGTTCAACAAGTTACTACAACATCGTTGCACGACGTTGAACCGTGCCATTGCTTTTACGATTAGCATATAACCCACTCTGGTCCCCTGGGAGAACAACAAGGCCGAGCACCAACGAAAGCTGGGTTTGTTACTGCGAACATGTCTCAATCATTTTACACCATAAACACTGATAGGAGTTACGTTAGATTTACTAACCATCGTCATCCGACGAAATGTGCTTCCACGTGTTCACTCTGACGTGTGCAGCACTCTTATACCGTGATCGTTTTCTGGGCGTTTGATTGGTTGATGAAGTGTGTTCATAAGGGAACACAGAGAATTCTTCGTTACTCGTTGCATTACTACGGACAGTTTCGGCGGTTTTGGGCCTTTGTTGGGTGTCTCTGTTACTAAGGTACAACGTGCTTCCTGTGAGGCCAAAAAACATGCACAGACGTGATCACGGAACACGGAACACATGATGCGTCTGATGGTGTTCTTACTAAATGAGATAGCTACGATTAAGGGGTTCTTTGAAAACGCCAGCCTAGCAAATTATTTTCGTCTGGACTCGGTCATTCAAAAGCTGCTCTACACCAACGCACGATACAGAGTATCCAAGGTCTTCATGTTGCTCATTTGAAGGGGTAAGAAGCCAAATTTTAAGTAACAAACGTCTACGTCAAAACGTAAAAGCGAAGGCAGTAGTGGTGGGTGGGGCAGGGAGGGGGGAGAGAAGGGTAAACGCTTGGTAAACATGACTTGAAAATATGTCCCTGGGTTATCAGATCCACCAACCTTTACAGTGACACGTATGGACGTGCATCTCGTCTTGCGTAGATATGACTAATATTACACTGAAAAGACGACACTAGGCCTGCCTATTCTTTCCAGCACTGATATCGCATGGGCTTCCTGTGCAATGAATACTGCCATACTCACCTCCTCCTCCATTTCCAGCAGCCTGAGATTTGATAGAGCTTGGAGAACTACTGGGACGGGATGGCTTCGGCGGAAAGAAAATGTCGCGGTCGGCTTTTTTGAGGGCCCTCATGCACCATCGCATAAGAGTACTTTCAGTTTTCCTGACACTAGGGGGTCTTGAAGAGGACACTGATCTTTGATCATCCGCAGGGAAATCCAAATCCATTTTATCCATCAGTCGTGCAAAATCATCGCCATTGAGCTCAAAATTGTCTACACTCTTCTCTTCAGTTCTAACACTTGAATTCTCCGCGATTTCTTGCTTCTGCCCCACCTGTCCCTCAATAGAGCCCCCCAGTCTTTTCTCTGTCTTCGCCTCATTTTCACGCCGGTTTCTGGCAAGTGCGAATATCGTCAATGGGGATACGTCCACGTTGGATTTAGAAAATCTGCTGAAGAGATCATCAGGTCTGTTGCTATGATAAATCGGAACAACTTTTTCTTTAAAACCAATGCCGGCGTTTTGCATTGTTAAAGTGGGCGAGTCTCTGCTAGACTTATAAACATTCGGCAGATGCCGTGCACTTCGACGCGACCTCCCGTTATCAAAACCCAGCGGAGTAAAGTTTACTCTCTTTGGCTCGCGCTCACTTCTCCTGCTTTTAAGAAAAGATGGTACATCTATTTCCGCCGGTACAGTCACGTGGTCCTCGATTCCTTCCAACTCGCCACCCTCGTCGTAGTCGTCAATTACCTCAGCGGCATCCGGGACTTTATCCGCGGGTCTCCGAAATACCTCTCCAGTAACAGGGTCCATATATATCACTAGACGTGCTTCAGCATACTTCGGCGAGGACCGCTTTGGCGCCCTATCCTTTTCCTGTGCTTGCGAAGCTTCTCCGTTTTCGTCATATCCGTAATCTGTCGTATTTTGAACATCTGTCTGGGTGTCTTCCCCAGCCTCCCCAAGTGGAATCTTGCTGCTCAACGGAGCCTTGCTTGTGTCTCGGTCAGCTGATTTTTGATGAGTTGTAGATGGATTTTTCTCTTGTGATATCCGTAAACCTGCAGAGAAAACAAAACTGGTTTCATCGAATTGAGCTTTATCTTTATTTCGTTGATTGCTGCCTACCTGCCTGCCTGACTAACGAACATTTACCTGTTTCAGAAACAGGAGCTTCCTCATCTTTAGCTGAAGACACGGATTCCTGTTCTTGGCTTGTAGTGTCAGTTCCTGGAGCGCGACGAGAGCCAACAGTGTCTTTTCGTACCACAGTTCTTGACCCGCCTTCCGGCATGTTTACATGTGGTTTTCTGTACGAACTCTCGACATCTTCGCCTTCCTTTAACGTTTCTTCTTTGTTCTTGTTTTCTTGAATTTCTTCGTTTCCACTTTCAGCCTTTTCAGCTTTGTCACCCTCTTTGTTATCTGTCTCTTTGGTAGCTTCCTCCTCGCCGCTTTCTTTGGGTTTCTTTGTTTTCTTTACCACTGGCTTTGGATTACGCCTTGGCTATGGATGTTAAGGTTTACAGTCGTCAGGGACCGTTTAATTTTCATGGGGTAGGAGGCCTGGCGGGATATGAGCGAGTGTCATTTCCAAATTGTATAACAACCTCCCCCCCCCCCCTTCCCCCAGCTTTTTTTTTTTGGAATAACCACTCTCCCCTCTCCCCTTCCCACAATAAGTTACACCAGCCATTTTACAACTGCTTGCTCGATCCCCCTTTTATTCTTTTATTTCATTCTGGGCAGCCCCAACCCCTCAAAAGCCTTTTCAGAGGCTTTCTAAAGACAATTTCGTCAGTCTTCTCACCTTGACAATTTTTGGTTCGGGCTCCCGCACAACCGCTTTCCTTGCAACAGGAGCAGCATATCCGGGACCTCTATAAACCGACCGCAGGGACCTGGAGTCGATAGTAATATTTCCCATCCTGCCACCTTCCCGTCGAAAGCTGGGAACAAAGGAAACATTTTTCTTTTCTTCTTTCTTAACGACATCGGCGCACTGATCGCAAGAGGTGTTGCCAATTTGTTGCGATTCCTCCTTGGCGTTTTCTTCTGCAAAGACAAGTTTTCAAAGATGTGGCAAAGCTATTTCCAAAAATTTGGAAGAGGTTGATTAAAGGCCGATTACGACGACTTGATGATGCTAACTGTTCCGTGTAAATTAATCCCACAACTTGTCTCGCACGACAAGTAAAAATTTTACGTGTTATGGTAGGATTTTGAAAATGTTTTAAAACCGTGCGACAGCCGTACATGCAGTCATGTTGAATGATGAAGGTTATATACAAATTTTCGCATGGCGAGCAGCGCGCGAAACAGACGAGGCATACAACAGCTGCAGCTACAGCAAAAAAAAAAAAAAAAAAAAGAAAAGAAAAAAAGCGTAGCGTCTAAAACGGCGCTACAAGTGCACCATACAAACTCCGCATTTTCTCTATCTAAAATTGGCTTCTCAAACTCGTTTTCCCTTCCTTGCCTTTTCATTTTTTTCTTCATTTTATTTCTTATTTTAAGGTTTTATTTGCTAAGCAGCAACAACAATAAACAAAATACCCTCACTCTGTTCCTCCTCAGACTCCTCTTCCTGAATAAACAAACAAATAAAAAAGTAAACAAACATATCAAGAAATAAACAAATTAACAAACAAACCAACGAACGCACAAGTTCTCCACCGGTACATTCAGTTCATGATGAGTGACCTTACGAAATCGCCTGAGTAAAATATTTAACGGCATCTTCGGAAGAACAGGTACACGAAACAAATGGGCCATTTCCGAGTTCGCTTGAGCCTCTATTTAAAAGCGAGTCAAAGTGCGAAAGTTTTGTGATGGTAATAAGTTCAGCGTTCCAAATGAGCGGAAACTCATTTTCATTACAAAGACTTAGACTCGCTTTGAAATAGAGGCTGAAGCGATCTCGGAAATGGCCTATTGAGGACAACAAAAGGAAGTAGGTATGACGAAAGTTCCAAAGGAAACTGCGATCTTGCGGTTTGTTTTGTTTTATTTATTCACTGCGAAGAGAACAGAGCGAGGAAGGTGAGTCGAAAGAGAGGAAAACACAATCTTTCTCCGACGGAAGGCCTGATCGCAGGTTATTAAAGTCATGCACAATGCGTTTATCAAACAGGCCCCTTACCGGAGGAGGGGTAGAGGGCGGTGTGGGTTCTGGTGGCGGTGTCCTCGGTGGCGAAGAAACGGGCGACTCGCCAAATTCAGGAAGTTCCCACAGTTCCGTGCTGGCCCTGCGCTCGGACGCTGCAACTGAACTAACCAAAGAAACTCTTCTGGGGGTGGTGGACGGGGAGTAATAGACCTCGGTTGGAGCAAGGGAGAGGCTGTCCGACAAGAGGCTGATTGACTGAAAATTGACAAGAAATAATAATATATTCAGTTGGACGTTAACGAACCTGAGGTGTTTGTTTCGACGTACGGTAGAGAAGGGCAGCCTTAAGGTTCTTATTGAACACGTTCTCCCCTACCGCCTCAACAACAAAAAACACAATAGACAATAGACCGAATGTACAAATGGCGGTCAATGAATTATTCTTTTGCATTATGCTAATAAGCCTCACTAGCCTCGTTTTAAAGCAAAATTTCTTATGAAATTTCTTCAAAGTTACGAGGCTATCAGGCATATTAGCATAACGACAAAAGAATAATTTATTGCCCACCATTTAAGCATACGGTCTATTAACTTCACAACTCAAGTGTGCGATTATCTTATCAACAAATTAAGTGGTCGCCTTCACTGACACTTTGTTACAAATTTCAGAAAGAGCCTTTTACTGCAGTACGCTAGGCAAAAGTGAAAACAAAACAAAAAAAAGGAAGTGTTAAGATGACTTTCCTTTTAATCACTTAAGTCCAAGAAATGTTGAAAAAAAGCCTCTGACCTCCTCCTCGTCTTGTTGATTCTGTTGCTCAAGGTCCGGCGGTGGTCTTCCTTCCATGAACCACGACGTCTTCAACTGCAAGTTTGGAAATGGAACCTGTAAAAGAACGTTAACCAGATAAGCTAAGACGCCGGATCTTGAGATTAATTAAAGAAACATAATTAAGGAGGAGGCCTTTTGATGACACGCAAGTTTTTAACTTCTCAGTGGTACTTTCCTGTTAAATCCAGCGCCCCCATTCCGATTTTCTGGCAAAATTCTTTTACAGCTTTCGACATTTAATTCACACTGGGCGTGGTCAGTTAGTGTTAATGTTGGATTTGGGGACGGGAAGGTACGCAGTTTCCCACTGAGATACTGACATTGATCGTCTCGACTAAAGAACCCAACATGGCTGATGGTAAGACACCTAACGATTTGGAAAGTGGGCATGCGCTATAGAGTGTATTCAAATGACGTAACGGCGGCCATTTTGGTATCCCAAACTAAACCTCTCGTAATTGCATTATATTTTTATGCAAACAGCTTCCTTTGTTTCAGTAAACCAATATGGCTGAAAGTCACATTGAGAGAAAACACTCTATACCAAGTTAAGTCATATGGTTTACCAAGTAGTTTTCCATGTTAGTGGGGTCTGGTTGAAGAATCTTCTTGCTTTCAAATCTTACTGACGGGTCCTCATAGATGTCAGATTCTGCGCAAGAAAAAAACCAGTACATGTAAAAATAAATGAAAAACGAAACCTGAGAAAAATGCTAAAAGAAACGAAGACGTTTACGAGAAAGAACACACTTCTGTGAAACAACAATCAGTCTCCAAATCAGTTACTCTAGATTAACCACACCCTGGGAATCTTATTTTAACTGATAAACTTATAAAAGAAGTCGAAGCGTGATATACCGTATTTCCTCGAATAAACGCCGCCCTCGAATAAACGCCGCACCCCTGGGTGCGGCGTTTATTCAAATATTTGAAATTGAGTGAACTGATTATTGAACTGAGTTTTTACGATTTTTTTGGGAGCTCAACAAGTTGTAGTTTTAATACTGTAAAGTTTGATCGGTACAGCCAGACAAAGAACTGTATCTTTTTTCTACTTTTTAAGTAAAGTTACGGTTGATTGTTTAACAAAATAAACATCATTTTAAATAAACGCCGCCCTCAAATAAACGCCGCACCCAAATCATGAAAAATTTAATAAACGCCGCGGCGTTTATTCGAGGAAATACGGTATGCAAGCTGTGCAATGCTGGTTAGCTGGCCCTGATTGTTTCAATTAAAAAGGGAAAAAAAGATAGATTTGTTTTCGGTATTATGCGAGTTCAAAAATTTGAAATAACTCCCAAGATCAGATTATTAATTCTCGTTTCTAGCTGCTATACAGTTCCTTAACCCTTTCCCTCAGCGTTTCTGGCTACCGCCAGACGATTTTACTCGTCAAAGGGAGACCCCTTAAGGAGACCCCTTAGGGGCTAAAGGGCTAAAAAAAACTATCTCCCTTAACTCTTTCTTCCCTAAGAGTGACTTCATAGATTTTACTCGTCAAAGGGAGACCCCTTAGGGGTTCAAGGGTTCAACAACTATCTCCATTAACCCTTTCCTCCCTAAGAGTGACTTAATAGATTTTATTCTGTCTAACACTAGACGATTTTACTCGTCAAAGGGAGACCCCTTAGGGGTTAAAGGGTAAAACATTAGTTAAGATAGTTTGGGGTTCTATAGAGATAACACCCTCTGGCTGATAAGTTCTCCTCACCCGTCTGCTGTACAGTGTGTTGATATCATAAGGAGAAGTAACATGCTAATCAGTTCTGGGAGTTAAAGGGTCAAATACCTGTCTCGAATGCTTCGTCATCGTGAGTCTCGGTTCCGAAAGCAGACGATGATCCGATCTTTGAAGGGCAAACTAGAAAAAGAGAAGAAACAATCTAAAGATTAGCCGGTCTGGTTACACTACAGGAGATGCCGCGAAGAAATGCCGCGGGAACAGTTCTCCTCCTGTGACGTCAAAGTCCTTGTAAATAAGCTGTGTTGCAGACAACACAAACTGAAATTCAGATTATTATGTGCGCCGCATTTTGGCCCTTTACCTTTTTCGTTTGAAATTATGAAGATGTGCTGTTTAAATCCGATGAGAATGTCTCCTGAAAACAAAAGTATAAAATAAATAAATTAATCATGCAACGATAAAATATATAAATACTCAACACAAACCGTCATGGGCCTTACAAGACGCTTGAGAATCAGAAGCCGCTATCCTCTGAGCAATTATCCTGACCACCTCTTCACTCAACAGGGAACAAGGGAGCTTAAGCGACCAGGACGGCAACGGCAACGAGAACGCCACAAAACAATAGGTTTAATAAGCATAAACAATCGCTCTGCACGTGCGTTTTACAGTTTTGTACATTTCGTTACCGTCCTCTGCAAAACAACAACGTGAAATGACCAAATCTTACGTTTCTGGGCAAGGGGAGCGCATTATGGTAAATTGTTCTTTCTTTGTTCAACTGTGACACCGTTCGTAGTAATTTAGTCCCTGGAAAGTTCGCCAGCACTTTATATATTAGGCCCCGTCCACACTAATGCGTTTTCGAAAACCTCCGTTCCTTGAAAACACATAAAAGTATTTACGTCCACATTAGCGTTTTCACAGCGTTTTCCACCGTAACATAATAATATAATATATATAACAATATATAATGGGCGGACAGACGGCGAAAACGGATAAAAACGTTCGCGAAAACGCATTAGTGTGGACGGGGCCTTAAACGAACAGCACCCCCGCGAAAACACTGCTTAATTAATAAGAAGGATTCTTACCTTGACTATTAAGAAATGAAGCGACAGTTAAAGTTTCATCCATCATAATTTCACGGAGGAGAGTCTTATCTCTGTCCCAAATTTTAATCACTCCATCACGACTACAAAATAAAGAAAACGATTTAATAATGATTACTCAGATTTAAAATTTGAAGCAGCGGTCTTATTTCTGTCCCAAATTCGGCTCATCTCAATGTAATAACTCACAGCTGATGTAAAACAAAACAAAAAAATAAAACAAAAGATTGTTAACAATAAACCTACAACAAAACAAAAGTCAAAAAAACAAAGAAAGCCCTTTCAGGTTATTACATTGTAGAAGGGCCTTAAATTCGATCGCGCCCTCGCATCAAAAGCACAAAAAGGTGATGTTATATTTCGGTGCATCCGTTCACTACTTTCGATCGCCTTGGGTTTCGAACAAAATTTCACTGAAGAATGTCCGCTAATAGCTCTCAGCCAGATAATTGATGATGAGGGTGGAAACCGGCAGGGGTTCCTCTTTACTCGTTGTTCTCCGAACCTTTCCCTGGAATAAACTCAAAATTGCTTAACAAAATGGAGATGTCCTTCACATGGCCACACCCTCACTAAGGTGCCTGTGTGCCACATAACCATACTCAGTGGCAGTCAGCATTCGATCGCGTAGATGCAATTTACGTTACCTCGCACTGCAGAATATTTCCAAATTGGTGTTGGAGTCTATGCTGTTAACACTCGCTTGGTGATCTCTGGCAGAAGGGCGTTTCGACCCTAATACCCAAGTTTCATCTAGTAAAATAACAAAATAAATTAACATTTCTGAAATCAACATCCATTTTCTCCTCACTTTTGCCCTATCCTTCTCAGAGAGCTGGTTGAGAGAATTTGTTTAAATGCCAGTGCATTCCATCTTTGTTCATCAGTTCCTTTATTCTTCATGAACATAACGTTTTAAAAATAGTCTTAGACGCTGGACAACCTCACGACTAACATGATGGTATCAGCATGTCGACAATCTAGAACCCCTGGAGTCTTCTTTCCAGCGGTCGGGAAGCGAGCGAAATTCAGCGCCATGTTGAATTTCTGTTGTACTTCCGGCAATGAATGAGAATTTTCAAACCTAACGTAACTTTTGAGAGCTGCTTGTTTCTTCAAGCTTACACAAAAACGAACTCTGCATGCGCAATTCAACCGGAAGTTTGACACCATTGCTCTCCTTGCTTATATTGTAAGACATCCACAGCACTCAAGCGCCCAATTTTATGCACCACAAACTTCCCGGGAAATTTAAAATGAACCAAAACGGCACACTCCACTGTGAATTGACGGATTCATCGTTCGACCAAAGTTCCTCTCAACACAAGAAAAAAGAAAAACAAACACTGAAGCAAGGTCCGTTATCTTCCATTGTTTACCGGTCTCTCCATTCCTCACACCCATTCCTACGTAAATAAACTCGAGGCGTCCCAAATCAAGGAAGCAACTGCTCATGCGTCGATGCGTACAAGAGGCTTTATGCGTCCATTCCCCATGACTTTTCTGCGCGCGCAAAAACTCTTCCCGGACTTTTAGTCTGAACTACATTAAATCTAAGCTTCCAACTCAGCGAAAACGTACAGAGCATTTCCCCCTTTCCTATTAAAAACAAACATACGTTAACATACCTTCATCATCAAAAGCTTCCCGTCTCTCGATTAAAAGAGAATGAAGATGTAGGTATCCACTTTTGTGCCCACATAGCAAGAGATTGTCCTGCAAAGCAATGCACATGAAAACAAACTTGCCGTCATTTTCCTCGTAGAAATAAACCTTGATAATTTTAGTTTTAGAAATTCTTCCTTGTGTGAGAAACGTGCTTCCCCTAACTTTCTGACTGCTAGGCCCTTCCAGGAAACATAAGACAAGTAGAGACGCTCAGCGAATTTAAAATCAAACTAAAGCGCCATCTTAAGCAGTAACGCGTACGGTGCATGTTGCTTCTATAACTTGATTGATTGTCTAGTTTTTAATGTTTTAATGTCTTTGTTTTTGTGTTGTGCCAGGGCTCCCTTTAAACTAGCCCTACTAAATTGGATACCCCAGGGTAAATAAACAAATAAATAAATAACAGGTGCTTAAACAGTTACCAACTTTGGACGTAAAAGGGTCACATTGAATAAGGTTAGTTGGGCAAAGCTTATGAATAAAGATGAATCAAGAGCAACGACATGTTTCTCCCATCGCCTAATAATACGCAAAAAGTGTTGAAAAAGTATGGATCCTGAAAACAGCGCGCCATATTTGAATGATACAACCATTCTGTTTTTTTGTTTGTTTGTTTTTGTTTTCAACATAGTTTCGACCTCAGAAAGAGACCAACTACCAACGGTGATCGCGTACCATTCTGGTAAAACACGTCATGTCGGCGTCACAATCAATCCGATTCAGCAACTCCAGCAACGGTAATGACCAAATAAGGATAACAATCCCAGGATGCCTGCACTTTGTTACCAGGGTGTTCATCACCTGATCATGGTACACTTCGAGAACCTGCGGAAAAAGAGAGGACACTGTCATACCACACGGTGTCCGTGTACCGTTCTAGATCAACTAGGGAGAGGGCAGAATGTCGGGCGGGGACGGGGGAAGGGTGTCGTCTCGTTTGGAGACAGAGAATCTTCTTTGATATGCAAGCGATAAGCTGTGCAAAATCGGTACAAGGAAAGGGTAGGGGGAGAGAAGGGAGGAAGCCTAGGGGCAGTGGGTAGGTTTCCTTTAGAATCGCGGGAAACCAACCGGGAAACCAAAAACAGCTTTGTTTTACCACGCCAAGCCTCGCCCCCACGGTTTCGACTGCGAGGCGGAGTGGTAAAACAAAGCTTCTTTTGGTCTCCCGGGACAATATGGTCGCCGTGTGACAAGGGCGAACGATAATGCCAAAGAATTCGCGGTTGTCTTTTCCTTTTGTCGATGAAAGAAAACAATGCAGTTTAGGCCAGCAGAAAGAAATGCTCATTTTCATTACTCACGGCATCTTTGTTGGCTTGTAATTGGTGATACTTCAGACCCTGCCAAAACATGTGAAGAAATAACACTCTTCCATCCTGCAGGGAAAAAAATTAACATTTTGAACCATTTTCTATCGTCCCCGTTCTGCTGCACGTAGCCAGCCTAAATAAACACTGTTGACCTCAGGTTAAAGACTGACAACTAAACACCCCGAAGCAGAATAACAATCAGATTTGCTTTTAGTTAGACAAGAACCATTATGTACTTAACAACACTGAAATATATGGAGTAATGAACAGTATTGATAACTAGTAAGGTTACACTGAGAAGTCTACCGCAACGTCTTCGAACACTAATAAAGTCCGTGCTTATTGATACTAAACAGTATAGTTCCACTATATAAACTTTAAGAACTTCGATGTGACTCAGATGTCTAAATAGGTCTACCAACCTCTTTATGGGCTGGATTTTCCTTTTGAAATTGAATGGCTTTTTCAGTTATACAATTTAAATGTGAGGTAAACTTGAAACTTGTAAAAACACCACCGCAAGCAACGAATCAACGAAATGATAGAGTGTAAATAGTTTAACACTATGCTCATAGTTTTTCAGCGTTTTAACACCATTTTTGTCTGTTCAGAAAGCATGAATATGCCAATCAAAGCGCAATTCTGAGCAAGGTAACCGCTTTCAACATCGATCCACCAAGCACAGAAAGAAAGAAAACCCGGCTGTGACACCATGAACAAAGCTTTCGTTTATACTAAAATCATGAGTTCGAAAAGCCGAAACGCTGACTATATCACCAACCTGTGTTCCGGCCATTAAGAACTGCGTGGCATCAGGGCACGCCTGTCCTTCAACAGACTGCATTATGATTGGAGAATACAACATCCCCAAACATGTTATCACCACTTTCTCCTTGCGAGCCGACAGCGAGGACTCTCTGCCGCTGACCTCCCGAGTGAGATAGGAACTGGGTCCCAATGATGATGAATCACCAACCATGGGGCTTGGAGATCTAAGTGGAGCAAAAAAATGAAAGTGATGTACAGTGTACATCTGTAATAAGAAGAAAACAAAAACGTTTCTTCCTACATGCTCTACAGCATTTGAACTACAATCTCGTCAAGTCTTTTTCTCGTCTCTCGTTGTCTGGGTGAAGGCTGCATTTGCGCTTGGAGGTCTGACTACGCCCCCCACCCCCTCCCCCTACCATCACTACCATCCCACATTTCTAAAGGCCGGAAAAGAGGCCTACACACATTCCAAAATGGCTCCCATTCTTATATTCTTTTGTTTTTATTCAAATCAATCAGCCCTCGTTGCCTCGTTCTTACGAGCAACATTCAAAAGAATATTTTACTTTGAACATGGCAACAAGGGCTAATCTGAATTAAAAAAAAGAGAACATTAGAATGGGAGCCATTTTGGAATAAGGGGTATAGAAACGCTGATTTGTGCCAGGTAATATCCTAGGAGGAAGCACCCAGGAGGGGGGAGCTCTGTTCTATGGTCGACATCACACGTAGAGTACTTCATACCAGTATTACCTGTTGCCTTCACTAAGCCAAGGACTGCCCGCTCTCGACTTTGGCAAAGTATCTTGTGAGTGTTGACCATGAATGTCTTCTATGAAATCCAGTTTCCAGGACTCCACTCGAGTGGCTGGATTCGTCCTGACAAAAACCATACGGAAACGATGTGAAATCTAACAGATAATGTCAGTACCAAGTGAAGTATCATAATAGTTAAGAAACGAGACGTTTAGCAATTAACTGCCAGCATACAAGACATATATAACGTACATAATGCATGCCACATGACACATAAAAAGTACAGTGTACCAAAACCGAATAGCAGTAGTTGCGATGGTAGCGGAAGCATTAGCAGTTGCAGTGGTAGTGTTAGTGGTTGCATCAGCATCAGCAGTGGCTGCAGCACCCGTAGTAGCAGTAGCAGGTACCATTCTTAATGTCCGTAAAGTCAATAAAGTTTTGGTAAAGACTTCAATAACAAAATCATACCTTGTATAATAGACCCAGATCTCCTGCTCATCAATCAGCAAGTACATCATGTTAAACTCCCTGTTGTATGTCACGTCTTTAACTGCAGTCAGAGGAGAAATAGACGGAGGAGGGAGGACTGTGGAGAGGTTTTGACGCCTGCGCGAGATCAAACGGACACTAGAAAGAAACGAAATTAAAGAATTAATCGCTCTGTGATTGGTTCGCAAAACTGACGCCACTCTTTCATCCAATGAGAAAGAAAACCAAAAGCAATGGTGTCTGGTACCAATCTTCCTTGCTCATTTGAAAGTTAAATTATAGTACAAAACCTGGCCAGACAATAACTTCAAATTGTTCCCGGATAATGCTTTTTACAAATGTACAAAGATAATAAACTAATAAATAATAAAACAAAACAAAAAACTATAAATAGGTACACAAGGTAAAGGAAAGAAATAGAGGGAAACTGAATTCCCATATATATTTTCTGAAAGGCAGCAAACTTTGGCGGCCTTTGCCCACACAAATACATGTAAAAACGTATCCGCCACTTTCTCACACAGGGATAATGTCGGTGGCAAAATAGTAGTATATATAAAAAAAAACATGTAAATCGAAGCATTGTACCTGCTGTCGGTACCAACTGCCATGACACGTTTTGATTTTCCGCTGCACGTGACCAAAGAGAGTGACGTGACAGAACAGCGTGACAAGGCCCAGAAGCCACACAGATGGTTCAGTGAGAATACCTCGATAACGCGATTAGAACAGCAATAAATAAGTTTTGGGGACACGATATTCATCCAGTAAATTCCCTCTGAAAATACGGGAAGGCTGAAACAAAGATAAAAGTTATGAATGCGATGAGGTGGTGGCGAAAAGTAGCAGAGAACAGGCATGCCCCAAGAAGTATTATATAATAACCAAATCAATGAGCGCGCTCTGATTGGTCAATCACCTATGGTTTATTGTGCCAGTAAACTCATGGAAATTTTGCGCGTTTCTGAATTATTATATATAAGCAATAGACCACCACAATTTTCTATGGTTTAGAAGCATGATAAACCACTCGAGACGTTGGAAGAACACTCGAAGAATTCATAAATCACTCGCCTGCGGGTCGTGATTTACGAATTCTTCTCGTGTTCTTCCTACATCTCGCGTGGTTTATCAGCCTTTAAACCATAGAAATTTGTGGTATATTGCTTAAATAAAGAATGTGAAAGCAGCGAGTCTCATCCCCTTATAATGCGTCAATAGCGAAAAATTCAGTCATAAAAACTGTTTCAATCTGAGAGAGATTAAAGCAATAATTTAACAATCTTGGAATTCATTCTTATTTACACTTAATAATTTGTGGAGGTTGCACCGTCACTCCTAGTCACTCACTACGAACTAAACATACGACTTTCGATTCTTGCTTCTGTTCTTTTCTGATTTTTTCTGATTGCTATTTGTCCTTGGATTTGTTTGTTCGTTTTGTTTCTTTGTCCGTGTGTTAAATTTTGTAGACAATTAATCTACAGTGATCCACCACTCACAACCCTAATATCAACATTTATGATCTCCAATCTGTTCTTCATACATTTTCAACGGTAATTATAAAGAGAATTTGTTACTTATTGATCACTTCCTTTTTTTCTCACAACCTTTATGTTTGATTGAGCAGTGTTACTTTAAGGAGAATTCAAATATTGGTCACTCTTAGGGGTTAAGGGTTAATTACACCGGACAGCGCAAATTACCTGTATATCTCTTCCATGTAATCAAGTGAGCTGACTTTGACTATGCCGTCCATGGCTGCAGTTATGACTAGCGCTGAAGTTTCCGGGTGCAGCATAATCTTTGTTATGGCCTGGTTGAAAAAATTCACGACATTAATATTCCAACATTGACAACTTCAACAACCCTTTTGTTGTTAAGCTACGATTGTGAATTCAAAATGATATGAAAGTCTGTGCTGCAGAAACAGACAAAAATTGTGTTGCTATAAAAAGGTACATTGACGTAATAAGAGCGATTGTGTTCAGCACATTTTTGTTTACGAATACTGTACAGACTGTAGACGTATAATCGCGTGAAATTCCTCAATCACCAGATGCTTTAGACTCACAGAAGTGATATCGAAATGTTAGCTTACAAATTTGAACCATGAAAACTTTTCAACCAAAATAATGTCAGTAATCTATTTGTTGAATTCCCATGTTCATATTTTATTTGAATTGTTGCGACACAATTTGCGATCTCATTGTTACCTTGGAATGGCCGGTGAAGGTATGAATTTTTCCTCCAGTTTTTGATCTACTCCAGACATTAACTACAAATAAAAGAAAGAATCACTTATCGAAGCAGTTGACTTCAGTTGGAAACCTAAAACTCATACTCGTTATGACAGCTCGTTTTCGTTACTAGGCACTATTCACTATACTTAAGCTCGGTTCACATGTGCAACGCAATTGCAATTACAAGTACAAGGGCAAATGCAAACGACGTTCACAAGTCAAACGCAAACGCAAGAAAAGTCAGATACGCAGGCGCAGTCGACGTCTTTTTCAAGATGGCGGACGAGGGTGTCGTTTGCATTTGCGTTACCCCGGTTAACCAGGCTTAAGATGACCAGGAAGACAAGTGCGCAAGGTTTGATGGGAATGATATGACACCTCCAAAAGACACAGAGGAGCCATGAGTGTGTCAACGTATACTGTACAGTGGAACCCCGCATTACCACCACCAACGACAACTTTTTGGAGTTCACAATCGTTATTTTCTTTATAACGCCGATAATACGACCAGCCAAAATGCCTGGCGAGACTGCTGAATGAAAACATTAAAAGACACAATTTGACAAGTAATTCAGTGAATGCTGTTCAGTTGTTAGCTAAAGTTATTAGTGACAAGCGGGTTCAGTTGTTATTAAATCAGGCAAATTGTAGACAGGCAAATTGCCTCCGTGGAAAGGGTGTATGAACAAAATATTAATACTACAAATTGGAAAACACTTGGAAGACTTCACCTTGCAGCATTTCGTAACTTTCAAAGTTTAACTTATTTAGCCTCCCTGCCGGTTTTACTGGGACTTTTCGAGTATCTAACATATTTGACCCTACCCTGACAGTATATACATGTACATCCAAATTTTCACGGCCCGACGGTAGTAGCATTAGCAAGGTTCCACTGTTCAAACTGTTCACAGTACTTGCGTATTAATGAGCACTATAAAGGGCTTTCAGAAATCTTCGCTGTCTTTTACTACGTAAAATCTTGGAAACTTTTCTGGGGAAATGCTGGCAGGTATATGACCATACCCCAAGGATCATTCAATGGAAGGAGAGGAGAGAACAAAAAATCATCGCCATACCATCACAGTCGGTTCCCACAGTAACCAGGAAGTTACAGGCTTTGGAATAAACGCATCCAGTTACAGGTCCCCTGTGAGCGCTGCAAAAACAAATAAATTAACCGCAGCAAAAGTTAAGAGACAGTTTTAAACTCTTTTGCTGATTTTGGTATTTCAAATTCACAACATTGTTCAAAACTTAGCTTACTCCAGTATCTGGAAAAGTAAGTTTCCCTCCATGTCATACGCCACGACATTTCGCTCGGACAAACAGTAGAGACGCTGAAAAAGGCAACACTTGATTAAACAAAACTGACTTTCGAAAAAAAATAACGTTAAGCAATATCAGGTCGTTTTGGTGTCAAAAAATGTTAGACGTCTATTACTGATTTCTCTATTTAAATTCAAAACCTGAGTGTCTATTGAGACTTTAATTGCGAATTCACGTTGCACAACCCACTAATTTAATAGCCTAACAACCGAACTGTAAACTCAGAACATTAGTGGAGGAATGGTGCACAGCTTTAACTGATCAGTTTCTAAATTTTAAGTTTCACGTTACTTTTGCGGCCAACCAAATTCTTCGAGGCAAAGAACGGTCTCTTCAAATGTTGGTACTCAGTCCATGAAAATAAAGATAAAATTTAGTGTTCTCGCCCAGGCTCGTAGGCCTTCTGGAATTGGTTCTCCCTGTGCAGTGTACATCCCAAACGACACTACTTTTCGCCAAGAAACATAGAAACATCCGTGGCAATAGCCCCTTTGGGCGTCGTTAGCGAAAGTGATGTCTCCTTTGGAAGTCTTCTCTTTAATTAACAACATGTCTTTGGGAACAGCAACCTCGCCACTTTAGGCATAGACAGGGCATAGTATACAAAGACAAAAAATTAGGCACGGTCAAAAAAGACTCCTGCTTGTCACTGCATTGAAGATTTAACCTTTTTTCAGACTTACTTGCATGGCTTCGTCCAGTTCCACGTGTTTCACCCAGCTTCCCCCCATGTCAGGGTAAGATGCCCTGTAACACGAGTGGGCCAACATGATTTACAGTCAAGCTATGTCAATTGCGACCACGCAGCAGGGTTGTCACTTATGTTTGAAGCAGGTGGGGATACACCAAAAATATCCGGGGATTGGAGTTGCTGTAGTGAAGTCAACTTGCTGGTTTTATATCAGAATAGCCGGGGATATACCTCAAAATACCAGGGGAAAATCCCCGGGCCCCTGCCCTAATAATGACAGCCTTGATGCAGTGTTTTTGAAACTTGAACAAACTTTTGACTGTCAATAATCGATCAGAGGAATTATAAACACAGAGGAAGGGGCATGACACCGGCTTTATTTAATTAAAAGCTTGATTTGCTGTTCCTACATCTGTCAATGCCATCACTTTCAAATCAGAAGACATCACTTAACTCCCTCACCATCCTCTGCCTAAATTGCCATTAACTGGGTGGCGTGTGAGCAGGCCTGTTCACTACTAAATAATTCCTGTGCGACACATCACCGGCTTTGCTGGCAAACGCCAGCTGGGGAGAGGAATGTGTCGCATGAGAATTATTTAGTAGTGAGCTATTTATTAGTGAGCCTGTTGGCAGCCTATTCCACAGGAAAACTTAGGAGACTATTGTTTAATTAATTTTTCTCGCTTACACGCTAACCTTGCAAGTGTCCTTAATTAAGGTTTTGTTTTCCTCAAAGTATTTAGCAGGGGTTTCAATAGAAGCCAGCAACGGGCGAAATCCGTCGCCTACTTTGTCATAATTTACCTCTCACCGCCTCCTACTTTGCCCTTTGTCTAGATTTTCACTCAAATGATTAAAACATGTTCATCAGGTCGCTTATTATTTAACCTACTTTGGTTAGCTCAGACAGCTATTCCAAAAAATATTGAAACCTCTGATCTAGGTGATTATTATTTGTCAATTTTGACTTTTTTTCTTTCATTTTCATCTATTTAATTGTTGTTGACTAGATGCAATTCCAGAACACTGACCCAACTGTGAAATAAATTATGAGAACTTATTGTAACTAAAACAAAGCCAAAATAATACAGTCAAGTAGTAACAGATTGTTCACCTCAATACCAAACCATAGTTAGCCATTGGTCTTGAATCCCTCTCCCAAGCCTTCTGTTTGTCTTTATCAATCACACCAAATGTCCAGAACTGAAAGGAAATTGTGTATCTTTTTTTTTTTTATCAATAATAAAAAATAAAATATGTTTGCATGTACATGTATTACATACTTTGTGTGGATAGCCTTCCTGTGTAAGATATTAGTGACAGCCTTGAAAACCACATTCAAACTGAAGAGATTTCAGTTGTGCAGTCCCAGGAAATAATGTTTATCCATTTCCAGAGGGGTGGTGTGAGGGATGGAGTGTGGTGTGGGGGTGGGGGGAGGGGGTATGGATATTTCTGGGGACCACACATAACACCAGGCCCCGGTTGTTCAAACGTTGGATAGCGCTATCCACCGGATAAATCACTATCCAGCGGATAAGTAATGGGAAAGCTAATTCCACTATCCGCTGGATAGATATTTATCCAATGGATAGTGCTATCCAGCCTTTGAACAACCGGGGCCAGGTGTTTACCTTCATGCCACCAGTTCCACCAGTAATAAGCTCATCTTTCCTGTGATTAAAAACCATGCACAGCACAGAGTGCATTTCAGCCGACACTGAAAACACCTCATGAAAATTAAGGTTGAACACCTGCAGACAGACAAATATAAAGCTGTAACGACACGGCAAAGGAAATAGGAAGGGAAGGGGGGGGGGGGGGGGGAGGTAAAGGTTCCAGTTCAAGTATTTATACATTCATTTTTTCATTGGCTAAAGATGTTCTATACTGGTATCTCATGTGTTCCAGATAAGAGAAGGTCTCAGGTCAAAACCCTACGGGAACTGCATGACAACAACAACAGCAACATCTTTTATTTAAACACGGTGGGTTTTAAAGCTAATATACATGTATTGTTGCTAAAATATTGTAGCTTACCGGAAGGACAAATCGCTCAAAGACTTTCTAGTCCGAGCAAAAATCCCTTCCCAAGATTAAAACAACAAAAACGAGAGTTATATGCGGTAAGGAGGGTGACAATATTACAAACAGAAAACACCGTCAATTTGGGGACGGCAAATCAAGACAAGATGAATTATAATAATTATTATTAATAGAAAATTTATTCTGTTTATTTGACTGATATATGTGTTTAAATTCTAAATTTATTATTCTCTAATAGGATTTTGTAACAATTCTTTATGCTCTGAGTTTCTCTCTAATTCATTTATCTGCAGGGTTCGCAGTACTGAGATGGCCCAGAAATACTTATAGGCAGCTAGACTTCAGCCCGGAGGCACACAAAGGCAAATTTCATAGCCAGCACAGGCGACTACTTTCGTCTTGACAAACAATGGAATTCGCCGGTTGCAGGCTACTACAGAACCCTGTATCTGTAAAACGTTTACATACACATCCGTGCACATAATTCATCTGCCACCAAGGCAACTAGAGTAGTGCATTAAACAGAGTGTACTGAGAAACTTAGAATCTACATGTCTTGTATAATAATCCAGAGGGCAATAATTCCAGGGTGGAGGTGTTCACAGTCACCAAGTCCTCGATCCAGTTTTCCAAACCTGGCCTTCTATTACTTCCAAAATATACCATGACTTTCAATACCCATTTTCACACATGTTTTCACACAGGCCTCTGCAGAATTAATGTCCTTCTGTCTTTCTTGCAAAATAATTAAGCTTGTCATCACTGATGAAGTCAACAATATAACTGAACCCAACAAAAGAACAGGATGGTATATTTTGGAGGTAAAAACGAACTGAAGACATTTATGCACTGTTATTGGTTCCTTTAAATTCCATTACCCAATTTCAGCATTGTAATGCTCAAAATACATTTCCTGTTTCCAGAACAAAATGGATCAAACACCCCAGTCCTTTGGGGTGGTAAATGACTGCCATGTAGGATGGCACCCTGTCTCTTCCCCCCTCTCTCCTCCGCAGAGGCTAAAGGTTTTTTTTCGGGAGGATCCGCTGAGTAATGTAAGTGCAGGCACAGGTTTACAGGCGACGGCGGAAAGCGCGGGAGCCTCTGCCAGATACCACGCCCAAGATGGCTGCCATCTGGGGGGACATTGCAATATTGGTTTATTTGAATTCAGATTTACCATCAAGAGACAGCTCCTGAAGAGAACAGTCAAGCTCCGAATCCTCCGCCATATTCTTCCAAGAGAAAAAAGAAAAAGACATCATAGAAGATCACCCCCCACGGGCTTCAGGGGAGCCTTCGAAGTACAACACTTTTGCTTCGTTTCTTGGAAATTATTGAATTAGACCTCAAAAAAACTAATGCAAACTGTAGCTAAATAATTAGCAATGGGTTTCTGTGAGTTTCAAGCTGTCAAGTTTACCCAACACCGAGAAATCTATCGAAGTACGAGAAAACGACAAGGATGTACGAGAAGTCGACGTACATCTGGCAGAGATTCTCCGCACGATCGATCCATTCGACTTTGTGCCTACACTAACGTCTTACAGCGGATTTATATAACGAACATTAGAACCTCTGCGAGGAGAGAGTCTTCCCCCCCCTCCCCTCTGCCCCCTGCCCCCTTTGGACAACATTTAACCAATTAGCACATTACCCCAACAATGGACTACAAGAGCAAAATTAGGTAGGTTTTCTCTTACCTTTAATGCATACTCTTTTGACAATGCGAAGTAGACATTGAATTTTCTTGAAAATAATATAAGTCGCAGAACATTAAACTGATACGATGGGTAATTGAGATGCCTGGTGACTATGAAAACATAAAATAATGAATTAGTCAAATTTTGGACTGGAAACAGACAAAATTGGCACTTAACTGTCTCTTCAAATATCAGGATATACATGTAAGTTACATTTCTTGTCACGTTGAAGATAATGAGCAATCTTGCTACAGATGGTATGAGCTTAGTATCGAGCTCAACATTTACATTACCTGTATTATATACGCTCTCATAGGACCAACTTGTAATGCCTCGTGAATCAAGAAACACAAACTGTCTGAATCTTGAATTGTGTGTCACTTGAAAACAGAAATGGTAAGAATCATAAATGGTTAAATCAGTGACTTTGTTACTAATAATAATGCCAAGGGGGGAAGTACTAATTATTATTAATAATGGTAATTAAAATCATTAGCTGTTTGCACTTCCAAAAAAATTGGGTGGGGGTGTGCAGCATGCTTCCTGAAACCCTTACCCTATTTCAGACCAAAATCTGTGATTTTCCCTACTCTATTTCAGACCTGATAAAAAATTTGATACCCTATTTAAGACCTGATCCTTAAATCAATAACCCTACAGTGTAATTCAGACCTGCCTTAATCAGTTCCCTAGGTCTGACCAATGTTAAAGGCAATGCTTATATGCTATGACACAAAACTGTTCTATAACTTAGCAGGTTGCATTAAAATAATGCTCTGCCAATTTAAGACCTGAGTTCACAAAATCATAGCCTATTTCAGACCAAAATGGTCAAAATTGATACCCTATTTCAGACCAAATCGGCTGAAAAACCATATCCTTTGGGGAATACCCCAACCCCTCCAAGGTCCTGTCTTTAGATCATCTTAGAGATGCTAGTAATCAAGTATAAAATAAATTAGGTTAACAAGCAGGATCCATCATCTTGTCATTGCTCATTGCTTGCACTAGATTAAGCTACTGAATAAGCTTCCCCCAATCACCAGTTTGTCTAAATTGTTTAAAGATTGTTACATGTCTCAACATTTACATCCCTTCATTTGCTTGACGATTTATCCTTAGTTTACGAGAAGAGTCATTTCTTTCTCGATCAAACACATTTCTTTTCTGACTCTCAATACTGAAAACTGAGAGGGATTAAGCCCATTGATTGGATCTGATTACATAATTCTGTGTTAAATAAGAATTAAAAGTGCTTAGCTACCTCCAACAATCTCGCAGTTCTTTGAAGCGTGCTTATAGGATCCTCTACTCTGGAAACCGAATGGTATTTGCAAATAACTGCTTCTCTCTCCGATTTCCAGGGTGCTTTGTGTCTCTTCCCCATATTCAGTGTCATCGCCAAGGGATTCAGTTCTGGTTTGCTCGAATTCTAGCAACTCGGTACGTCCTTCACTGGAGGAAAAACTATCATAACTCTGCTCTTTGCTCGTTGACGTTTCGTCTCCACCAGGTTGATCCATCGCTTGCTTATTATTTTGTTCAAATTCCTGTACTCAATTAATTAATAACAACGTGTTGTTTTCATTCCACTCACCACGAGGTAAGATTTCAAATTCCCCGCGCGAAACTTCACAACGATCCACTTCTACGTTCGATGAAATTAGAGCCAACGCTTTCATTTCTTACCAGATAACCAGTTCTTGACAAAACTTTAAACCACTATCTAAAAGTGGATGGAGACCCCGGTGCGTTGTACGCCCGTTGAACGTGCGAAAACTATTCCAATGGAGTGTACACCGAGACGAACGAAATACGGAGCTAACTTGCGTTATTTCGTCGGTTGATAACTCACATAAGGAGAAAACTGATTTGAGTCAACTCTGGCATTTTCCTAAACAAGCAACTTAATGTTCGCAACGTTTGGGGGTTGCTGTTACCCCCGACTCCTGGGTTTTTTGATCAGCGTGGAAATAATCTGCAAACAAACTCAAACTGTTGTAAAGAACATCATGGAATCTTCGAATCAATAGGGTTCCATAACTTACGTGGCAGCTTCTAACGATGACAAAATGAGCATTTCCACCTTAACTAACTCCAAATTGAGAAGCATGTACAAATAATCCCAATCTATTACGTTTGAATTTAGATTATACATTTACATGTAACATTTGAAGAAGATTACCATTTTCGCTAACACGTTGCTATGATACGAGTTGGCTTGGGGACTGATCATGTGGTCCAGTCCCTTCCTTCCCCTCCCCCGTCAAAAACAAAAACGGATGAATTTTAGCTCTGGTTACGTCGTATCTTTCATTGTTTTTATTACCCGGCACTCATGAACTCGGCAACGATATTAACTTTATTTTTTTCCCTTGTTTGCCGGTTCTCTATGTTTTCAATAAGATATTTAGAGATGCGATGAGATATCAATAATTAAACCTTAGCTTAAAATAACGGAGCTTGGTGAATACTGGATTGGTGAACAAATTCAAGACCGTGAAGGCATTGTTATGAGGTAGATTAGATACCATTCACTAATTGCACGGAACAGCAAAATTTGTTTCAGATTCAATGAACGGGATTTTTGAAGTCATCTCTACACAATTAAGAGCCTCGTTGTGGACAGTACCTATTTTTTAACTCTTACCGATGCCAGGTGTTTGTAATACCAAGGCTTAAAAGTCTGATTTTATATTCAAACTTCTGCATGAAAAAAAGTACCCCATTGTTTCTAAGCATTAACTGTAAGAAAGCTATCGAATCCTTATTGGTTAAAAGCATGACAATTATCCAGTTACTTGAACAAACTTTATTTCGTTCAATTTCGCCTGTGGTGAAGAAACGTTCGGAATACTGACAGACTGACATCGGTGTACGACGTCTTGTTACAACACCGGCAAATTTCAGGATCTTCAGGGAAAATATGGCAAAAGAAATTTTACTCTTGGTGTCTTTCACTTTTATCTTATTCTCAGGTAAATTAATAAGTAAAACATCATTTGTCTCTTTACTTCAGCTAAACACAAATTGAAGGCGTCTATATTTGAGTGCTGATAAAGTTAACATATGCTTTAACCTAAAACCAGCGCCTCAGGCAAACGTCACCGTACTGCAATTTAGAACTGATAATGTAGATTGTTGCATTAAGTAAAATATGGTTTGCAAATAATATTTTAAATGAATTTCCTTTTAGAGCCTTGCCTGTAATAAACACAAAGGTCGTTAGGAGATCAGTGAAACCTATATGATGAATACTGAGTGATCCGCCGCGAAACGGCAAAGAAGTCAATTAAAATTCTTTTTTCTTTCAGTTTTTTTTTTCAATATTTTTGCTGCACAATCTATCCAACAAAATATTTTTGATCATCGCACTATCACTCCTAGCTACATACACCGCTGCAATCAGGCCGTTTTCTCTTCTTTTTATGTTTTTCTCGCCATTGTTGTGAAAACCGGTTACTTCATCATATGGCTACCGGGCACTTAAAATTCGACTAACAGTCCCCAGCAACGTTTGCTTTCTCCAAGGTTCTTTGTTCTTGCCATGGTTTGCACCTCAACGCGTTTTATTCTCTTCAATTCGATGGCGATCACAGAAGAAATATTTATTTTGTGGCATTTACACCTAAAGCTGACAGGCTGAAATGTAATGTCACATAATTTATTTACTTGTGGACATACTGTCTGACCTGCTGTCCCATCGATTTTAGTGTTATGCATGTGGATTGCTTTTTTTCAAACTGTTGTTCTCTCGACAGAAAGACGAAAACAAATTTATGAGATTTTAGATAAGAACATTTTAACATGGCAGATGTCGTTGAAAATAAAAAAAAATAAATTCGAAATCATTTTGTTATGCAAATTACATTATTGGGAATAGGTAGCGTTCTACGCAGTGTTTTGCTTAAAGTAAACAAAAAAATAATTCTTTCACTCTCAGCTTAAGTTTTAACTCATTTATTTCTTGAAAATAGAAAAAATAAAATGACTAGTTGCCAATTTGCCATTCTAAACAGGGCGGATAATTTTCCCTGGTGAATTATGTTGACGTTATGAGAAAAGATTCCAAATTCATACATGCGTGTGCCCAGAAATCATGCGATCAAATAATTTATTTGCAGTATCCAGTGTTTTGAACAGTCTCCGCACAAAATGTCTTGCATTGTAATAGATTCATCATTTGGCAGAAAAAACAAATTTGAAAACTAAAACCGAAAATGATTTACATGCTTCTTAAGGCTATGATTGCGGTAAATAGCTTGAAACCAGTTTTAACTTCAATCAAAACAAGAGACCTAACACGCTGAAACACTTTTTTTTTCTTTTCCCAAAACTCAGTGCAGTGTTTGAAAATGGAAACTGCCTTGTAGTTCGCGCAATTGATCAGTCTTTAAAACAAAGTATTACTTTTGTAACTTGTGTTAACAAATGATGGCAAACTTTGTGGCAGGTGCAGAAGGGGCTGAAGTTATAGGGAGCAAATGTACGGAAGAACAAAGCTACGGAAAGGACAAGAGCTGCGCACATAAGTTTCTTGAGCAAATGACTCAACCCTCTGCAAATTGCAGGTCAGTTATACATAAACAATATTCTCCATGTGGCGCGGAAATATCACCGGATCATAGTTCCAGCTAGGGTTTAAGCTAGAGCATTCAGTCACTTTATGAGTTTAGACTAATCGCGTGAAAGCGAAAATATTTGATGGATTATACCAGTTTATACAATGGACGGTTTAAACAACGCAAGCGCCAACGTTTTGGTTGGTCTAGGGAAGTTTGCGTATAAAAAATATACAATGAAATAGCAAAGCAGAGCCCTGCAGAAATACCTTTACATTATAAAATCCAACTAAAACCAACCAAAGGACATCAAAAAATACGTTATTCTCCTGTATTTGTTTCCATTAAATTATTAAGGTCGTTAGAATATGCTGGGAGGGGATGGTAACATTGCGCGATGTAGCAAAACAAAGTACTGAAATGTCTTTCAAAATTATTTTGACCTGTTTTTGTTTTCTTTGCAAACTCCCGCAGTGTTGAGTTGATGAAATACAAGGAATGCTTTAAAAACTTCACTCTTAACAAGTGCTTTGGTGACTACATAAAAATTCACCCCGACATGAAGATGCCAATAGGACGTATGGCTGACATAAAATCCAAGCTGCATAACTTTGGTCGTATGATGTGCGGCATTGTTGATGGCCCTATAAATACCACAGGGTTACCAGACAAAGTGAAAAACATGCTGAAGTGTAAACCGGAGTTTTATGACAAGGCTAAAGATTGCGCCAAAGCTTTCCATGACAAGTACAAGGCTAACAGAGAGTCCACCGATCTGTGCAAGTAAGACATGTTGTTTATATATCAAGAACAAAACATTTTCATGTATATCTGGCATAATGTTTTTATTTTCCTCAGGTTCCATGCTGTTATTATAATTAACTAACTAACTAACTAACTAACTAACCGACTGACTAACTAAATGATCACAAACGAACGAATAGATCAGTGGCTGACTGCCTGACTTACTAACTGACTGACTGAAAAAACGAAGGAACAAAGAAACGAACAAAGAAACGAACGAACAAACGAAGAGACGAAGGGACGAAGGGACGAAGGGACGAAGGAACGAAGGAACGAAGGAACGAAGAAACGAAGGAACGAAGGAACGAAGGAACGAAGGAACGAAGAAACGAAGGTACGAAGGGACGAAAGGACGAAGGAACGAAGAAACTAAGGAACGAAGGAACGAAGGGACGAAGGAACGAAGAAACGAAGGAACTAAGGAACGAAGAAACTAAGGAACGAAGGAACGAAGGGACGAAGGAACGAAGAAACGAAGGAACTAAGAAACGAAGAAACTAAGGAACGAAGGAACGAAGGGACGAAGGAACGAAGAAACTAAGGAACGAAGGAACTAAGGAACGAAGGTACGAAGGGACGAAAGGACGAAGGAACGAAGGAACGAAGGGACGAAGGAACGAAGAAACGAAGGAACGAAGGGACGCGAAGGGACGCGAAGGGACAAAGGAACGAAGGAACGAAGGAACGAAGGGACGAAGGGACGAAGGGACGAAGGGACGAAGGGACGAAGGGACGAAGGGACGAAGGGACGAAGGGACGAAGGGACGAATGGACGAAGGGACGAAGGGACGAATGGACGAAGGGACGAGTGGACAAAGGGACGAAGGGACGAAGGGAAGAAGGGACGAATGGACGAAGGGACGAAGGGACGAAGGAAACAAGGAACAAACGAACGAACGAACGAACGAATGAAAGAATAAAGGAATAAATGAACGAACGAATGAATTGGATTTAGCATTGACATTTCAACAGATTCCCGCTCGATGAATTTTGACCGCTGTTACCTGTATACATTTACGGGAGAAGCAACTTTAAAGCCTTAAACAAGAATCGGTAAATGATGATGATAATAATAATAATAATAATAATAATAATAATTATAGTCACTCTTGGTGATCTTGTAAATTTTCACCCAGGTCCTTCATGGAGGCAAAGATGTGCGGTGGAGAGTTGATGAAAGTTCACTGTACTTACGACAAGCCCCCACCACGTGACAACTTCAATCCGTTCTGCCCCAACAACATGGACCCCCCGAAAGGACGCGCTGCAAACACATACATCAGCGTCACCCTCACTTTAATGAGTCTTGTTTTTTATCTGTTCTTGTAAAATTTTCTCAACAGGGAAGCAATGAAGTGTTAGGGCATTTCCGAGAAGTAACCACGCACCTTTCAGTAAATTCAAAAATAAAGCACAAATAACCATCCCACGAGCGAGATCCTGTGGTTAATTTATTCCTCGAACTCCACCTTCTCCCTCTTCCTTATTCGCTCCCATTCCTCTCACAGTGAGCTATTGCTCATCTGCCAAAGTGCACAATATTGGTGGATGTTAGCCTTTTCCTTGTTTTCTATTCGCCTTTCTTTCACTTTAGGGACCGTTATTTTATTTTTTTTTATGGGGTCAGAAGGGGGGCGGGGGGGGGGAAAGGATTTGAGGAATTGTCATTAGCAAATTGTCAGTTACTTTAAATTTTATCTCAGAAACTCGCTCGGCTCCCTCCCCCTTTTTTTCTTTGACTTTTTTTCTGGGCAGTACCCGTCTAAAGCCATTCTTTTTGGCGTGTCCTTCCCCCCAAATCACATCCCTTCCCTCCCCTCATACCTTTTTTCTTTGTTCATTTACACTGATGTTGCCTTTTGTTTTTTACAACAACAACATTTATTTCAATAAAACAGAATAACTTACAGAAAGGCTGATCCGCAATATAGCGAAAACAAACTAATGGAGGCGCTTCAGACAAAAAGAGATAAGGATATCGAACAGAGAAAAAAACACAGTTAAGTAGGAAAATTACAAAGATAGTATGGCCTATATTCGTCACAACAAATGCAAACAAATCAATTAACCAATCAGAATTCAAAGCAATAACATGCAGCTGGCGCAAAAAGCGGGGAAATTCTTGGCTTTTCATTGGTTGCAAAAGTGGCGCCATGTCTGGCAACCAATCACAAAGCAGTGTAAAAAGGAAACAAAGAAATTAAAACGCTTATTCCTTTCGATACTTAAGTGAAAACTACTGTATAGTATATGTTTCAAGGGATCAGTTCAATTTCAGCTTTACTTTTTGTTTGATCCAAACACAAAATGGATCTATTGTTATCAGTTGCACTTGTTTCTTCGGCAAATATGCTTTTCATCCGACCATTCTAGCACCAGGGAGAACAAACCTGTCTAAATATGCTTTTCACTGCCTGTCTAACTTCACCTATCTTCCAAAAATAGAGAACCGGATTCAGGGAAGACTTTAAGTAAAACAGTGTTCCTGTAGATGTCCAAATAATGCAAACACTTTGTTGGCTCCATTCATTAGCGACTGTGACAATAAACGGAATATAACAAACCACCAGGGCCAACTGAATCCAAGCAATGCTAGAAACTGATTTCTTGTACCGTGTTATGTTGAAAAAAACTCTTATTTGGTTGCGCTGTTTTTGATTAGCATTTCCTTGCACCCGAGCTTGATGTTGCCGCAGTTTGAGGAAAATTTTTAGGTGAGAAAAGATGGAGATGAGCACACATATTATCGCATAGATACTCGCTTCGGTGTACATGACATCGCGGTTAAAAAATATAGACGACAATCCCACTAAGGCACAAATTAGCCAAAAACAAGCCATAACTATACTAACTCGCCTTAATGTGACAACCTGTCGGTACCGTATCCCTAACGACAGCGCGAGAAGCCTGTCCACGCTTATAGCGGTCGATGTAGAGATGGAAGTGCCGCACAGAATTAAACTGGAAACTGCTTCCGCCGCGGAAACGTAGAAAATGTTGTGTATCTTTGTGACACTAGACAGAATGGTGATGACAAATAGGGGCTGTGTGATGAGGCCAACGAGAAGATCCGTGACTGCAAGGCATCGAAACAACAGTTTCGTTGGTGGATGAACAGACGAAACTTGATGAAAAGCAATTAGAATCAAAACATTCCCCAGAGATGCGGCGCCGGAAAGACAAATGTTTAAAACGCTATAAATCACCGCCACTGTCTCTGGCAATGCACAGGTTTGTTCCAGCGCCCCTGAGTCATTGCCGACCATATTGCTGGCGTGTTTAAAACAAAGAAATGTAGTCAGGTTAAAGATAAAACAAAATTGAGACAAGAGCCTTGTTAATTGGTGATGAAAAGACTGATGTACTCCCAAATCAGCGTTGGCGAAAGCACAAGGGTTAACAGTAAATGCGCATTGGAGATACAGTGGAACTAAACAAATTTCTTCAATGATCAGTTCTATTTAGCATGTATTTATCTGCATGTTACTGATCATGGCATGACATGACAGGTTTTCTGTCTCTGTTCATCAACTTTTATCCCAAATTTGTTTTCTGTGCAGCTGTTTTCCGGGTTTGTTATCCAGGGTCAATGCGGGATATAAAAGTGTAAACTAAAATGAATATATTAGCTGTTTTAAAACAAAAAAGAAGAGCTGTAATTGAGCTACAGTTTCTCTTCTGTTTGTATTCTTCATTCATTATCAGGCTTGGAAGAAACTTCATTCATCTCTTTCAATGGTCGTAAAATTCAGCAAAACTAACTTAAAATCCGTACCAAATGAAAAACTATGCTAGAAATCTTTATAATGACCTCCTTGAATGAAAAGAAAAGGTAAAATTTTACTGTAATTAAACTTTTATGTTGCTGCGCAGTGATAATCATATCTCTATATCATGTATCATCTAAAGAATTGAATGTCGCGTTCTGAAAAGTACAGAAAACGAGAGGCAACTTATATCGCGGTATGCGTTACCTACAGTACTTTATTTTACAACCATAGACGGATCGCCCAAACTAACTGGTTTACAAACAATAACCACTGAAACCGTTGGCGACGACGGACAATAGAGAGATTTGAGACCTTTAGCTACATGTTTTTCCGAGATTACCGCCAACCAAAACTCTCAAAATATCACATGACTCTGCCCTTGCCGTCACGTTTCACGTTTGCGGTTTCCGTTTTTACGCGGCAAGCACTCCTTCTAGCGGTAAGCGAGATACGGCAGAGTTTTAGGCTTAAACTTTACTACTCCACGTGGATGAAATATTGGTTCTTGCGTAGCTAAGCTCCTTAAATAATAACTTTTCATCGTTCCACGGTGACATATTTAAGGGTTTTCGGACGTTTCACGCGACGTTGTGCGAGTGCCGAATGGAAAAGCAAACATGGTACCAGCAACACGTGTTTTTTGAGAAAGTGCACTATCGTCTTGCTAAATGCTCAGAAACGTCCTTACCTGTAACGGCAAACGGCTAACCTCAAACTCAGTTTGAGGTTTGCGTTTGAGAGAGCAAACCCGTAGCTAAAGGTCTCTATTAAGCATGACGTTACGTCAAACGGCAAACGGCAAAAAATGAAACTTTTGTGGTCTGTCTTCAGCTGTCTGTACAGCAGAATTAAAACATTTTTATTTGCGGTGAATAGCCGGAGACATTTGTCTATTTTTGTGTCTTGTAAACGTCATGCTTAAACTCTCTACCGACGAAAAACCGACGACGTACGAATACGCCGACGAATAAAAGACAGATTGAAACGTACCAATCACTACTTACGGTCTTCGCTGGCGACAACTACATAGTTAACTGGCAGACGACCAGAAACATCGTCATATCATTGAACAGTCAAGTCATGGGCCCGACGGCACAAATCACTTGACTCTGATTAAGACTTCCGCTTAGATTGTCAATCTCATTAGCTTTCAAGTTCTCAGGACAATCGTGCTTCAGGCAAGTTAAGGGGTATGACTCAGCAGTTCAAAGTATTAACGAATTGCTCTTTATTCTAAACAGAAGATATTGACTCATCTTAAAATGAATTATTAAAGAAAAACACTCAAGTAAAGACTACCTACACTCACGGACTAATATATCTTTATTATTTGAGAGTAAATTCCCCTAAATGATGAAGTTCGAAACGGGCAAATGTCAAATTTACGGCACAATTTAACAGGGAAACTTTCAATTCACCACAGAATTTGAAGAAGATACCGTTCCGTGTGACCATCCATTGAATTTACGGTTTATCGATTTGCCCATGAAAATTGAAACCAATTGTTTACAGTTGCCTTTGCGATTTGTCTTATTTCTTTTATCTTCCAGCAATACAGAATTGGGTTCAAAGACGAGTTAAGATAAAGCAGTGTTCTTGTCGCCGTCCAAACCATTTTAGCAGTCATTCCTTCCAGTCCATAAATCTTTATTATTGTCACAGAAACGACGAAAGGCCCATAGCAAGAAACCAATGCTAACTGTACCCACGCTATACTAGAAACTGTACGTTTATATCGCTCTACGTGCAACACATAGTTACCTCCTTCGTTTCGTTGCCCTTGTTGGAAATTGTGCTGAACGTGACAATGATGTTTTCGAAGTGTGAGAAAGATTTTCGTATGAGCAGAAATTGTTATCCCTACAGAAAGTATGGCTGTAAACAAAGATGCCGTGTAAGCGACAAATTTGCTGTAGAAAGAGTAAACAAACCCAGCTGACACTCCTGCCGCCCAAAAGCAGCTTATTACTAAACGAACTCGCTTTAATGTCGTAAGGTTCCTAAACCGGAGCCCAGACAACAGGGCCATAAGCCTGTCGACACTTATAGCGGTCGCTGTAAAAATTGATACTGCGCCCAAGACAAAGCCTAAAGAGTCCTGTGATTCGTCAATGTAGAACAAAATGTTCGTGTTTATCTGTGTGACAGAGCCCAATGTAGTGGTAGCATAGAGTGGCTGCAAAATAAGACCGACGCAGAGATCGGTGATCGCCAGACATCGAAACAACAGTTTCGTTGGTGGGTAAATAGAAGAGACTTCACGAAGAGCGATGAGGATCAAAACATTGCCTAAAGATGCAGTCATAGAAAGGATGAAGTTTAAAACAGCAAAGAGTATGGCAAAACGGGCAGATAACATGTCCTCTTGTCTAACAGTATTTGTGAAGTTACCATCTCCTGTAATGATGCCCTCCATTTTTCAGTCTTTGCCGCAAGTCTCGGAAAAGCTTTCAGCTTAGAAAACTGTGTTCCGTCTACTGGATGAATTACGAATGACTTCTAGAATAATTTTAGGCATCAGTTTGTTCCTGTCAAAAGTGACCACCTGCTTTCGACAGTGTGTTTCTAGACGTAATTATCTTTCTAATTATTGTTTGCGTCACACGTATTGGCCTTAATTTTGAGAAACTATTTCTAGTCTGAAGCAAGCCACGTCTATTGTAAATAACTCGGTTCAAACATTAGCCGTTTTAAACGATAGAAGAAAATTAACTTTATTTGGATACGTTTACTGTAATTATTCCACATTTCTCATTTTATAAGCTTTCCAGTGATATATAGTTTCCTGGGGTTTCATAAAAACAATGAGCAAAGAAACATTTTTCCTAAAGGCACCTTCTTATCTCTCTCTCTCACATGTGCCCGGCTATAAGTTTTGAGACTTAAATAAAGTTATTATTATTATTATTATTATTAATCGACAACATGAAAATACCAGCTTGTTGCTTCCAGCTGAAATCATCAAGCATACAATTGCAGTGGCAAATGATTTTCGTCCCTGTCATGTATTCCCATTGAAGCAATTCTTTGCTGAAATGGTACTGTAAGTTGTGCTACTGGCTTACGGTCCCGAAGGGGAGGGGGGGGGGGGTTACTCCCTTATATGGGCTATAGAGGTATGTGCAGCGCAAAAGGGTATGGTTTTTTAGCCGTTTTGGTCTGAATGAGGGTATCAATTTTGACCATTATGGTCTGAAATAGGGTATGGTTTGTGCACTCTAATCTTGAATTGGCGGTGCATTATGCAACCTGCTTTATAGTGTGGAATTTTAATCTCGAAACACTGAACTGTTTCGTATTCTACTTAATAAAAGCGTATATTAAACATTGCCTTCAACATTGGTCTGACCTAGGGAACTGATTATAAGGTAGGTCGTCTGAAATACGGTAGGGAAAATCACAGAGTTTGGTCTGAAATAGTATTTTGTGCTGATTTGCAGGGCAAATTCTGGTATTACTTTTAGTGTGTTTAAAAAGTTTTTTTGTTGTATTATTACGCGCAATGGTAGGTTCTGAGAAAAAAAAGGAAATAATTGCGATTGTAAGGAAAAAAGAAGAAGAAAGAAACAAACACTATCATCTGATCTGTCTTAGTCTTATTTAGTTCTGTTCTGTTTACAACAATAAGAGTTTCTGGATAAACTAAAGAAATATTGTTGTATTGACAAAAGGCCCCAGCAGCATGACAACTTGCATGCGTCAACAAACCACCTGCTGTCGCCAAGGTCAGTCCGCACAGCAAATATCAGTGTGTTTCCTGTTAGCCCGGGGAGGAGGGGGAGGGGGGAGAATGGTTGGGGGAAGGGGCGATGGGGGAGGGGGGAGAGGGGAGAGTTGGAAAACGCAGATGACTCAAAACATACTCGCTCTCGCAATTTCCACATTAGACGTTACGTTACAGCTTTTTGCTAACCTAAAACACCGAATGCCCTATCTTTCTTGTCACTCTAGCTGTCAACAAGCATTTGCACTCGAATTTGGTAGGTATTTTGTGATATTTAAGTGACTTTTCGAGCTATTTGCACTTTAGAAACCCTAAGCCTGACATACTTAAGCTGGGTTTTGGAGTCGAGGCAATCCTCTGAAGGAAAGCAGTAAGGGAGAGATTTGTCGGTCCCTGTCGACCCCCCGTCAGCTTTACTAAGTGCGCATGCGTATTATCATTAAAATTTATCTATTTTAAAAGGACTAACTGAGCTCGGCGTGCTAAAGGAGAGAGAAAGAAAATGTGGAAGGGAACTAAAGTAATGGAACTGAACTTTTACTGCAAATGCTGGCTGAGTGTGCGCTAGAAGGATTTTTTGTGTTGTAAACTCAAACAAAAATGCGTTTTTTTGGTGTCCAAGAGCGAGAAAGCATTTTGGTTTTGTAGCAGCACCAATGGTTATCTATTCGGTAGAAATCAGCAGCGGTAGTGAGTTTTTTGGCTGTTAAGACTCAAACATCAGTCTTAGAATTTTGCAGTAACAACGGTTCATTTCAACTTTTACATGTGTACAGTATCGGCCTCTGGCGACCAAAATAAAGGCGAACTGTGGAAAAAAGAGTTAAAGAGCGGATTTATAATTTCTGTAAAATGCAGTGGAAAGTTTATAGAGGCAATAATTAAGCAAAAGGTACCGAAACGATGGTCAATCAACCTTTTATTTGTTCGAAGAGAAATATGCAGAAATTTATGTTGTTTTTTTTCCCAATATTTTTTTCTTCTTTTTTTCTTTCGCACAGGCTTTCAGTCAAAGAATTGACCTTTGTTTATATCATTTTCACTCTCTAATACAGCTGGAGAGCGGTTTTCAAATGAATCGCCAGCTATAGTACGTAATAATCGCATTAGTATCAGGTTTTGTGTGGAATACCTGAACATGTGCTCATGTATCCGAACATGTACCCTTTGGGTACCTATTTTCTTTACAGGTCGTTGATTGGTTGAAAATTAACTTCCCTCACTGCCACAGGCGATATGAAAGTAACATTTCGGATCCAGTTGGTATGCGTTGCTGATTTTTGGTAATGTTATGTTACTTTTGCGGCTTTTGTAAATAACTACAATGATTGATAGTTCTGCCTTTGGTTTTCTTGTTGACACTCAATTAAAAACCGCTTTCCCTTTAAACGCGACTATACATTTGAAAAATTGTCACAGAACAGTTACATCTTATTATTAGAACATCGGACTGGGTATTGAGGTCAATTCGCCATCACACCCGATCTAGGGGAATTTTTGCGGCGGAGGACCCATTCTAACTAGCACAATTTTTTTGAATACAAGGTAGACCAACAGTGCTCCTAGCAACAATCCGCACACAATGCATGCAATGGCTACCCCAGCAACGGCTCCTGAAGATAAACGGCTCTTTTCTGGTGTAGGTGGCTCTTTGGGACAAAGCGATGACAAATCAAAGGGATTTTTGGCAGGGTAGCGACTCTCGAACGAGTAGTAGTTTAGGTTAAGTTCGTATTCAAACGTCTCAGTGGCGTTGATCGTTATGTTTCCTTCTACCTCAAGTTTCACTGGAACCTAAAACCAAAAGCATAAGGCGGTTACTCTGGCGATAGATCGTCAAAAGATTTGTTCAATCAGTTACAATACGAATTGTAGCTTTTTAATTAACATTCATCAAAACTCAAACCAGAGTAGCATCAAACCATGTCTGATTGTCCACCTGGTTGTAGTATGAACCTGAACAAATGTTCACGAATTGTGATCTGTGAGAAGTTGGTGTGTTGAATAACTCTAAAATTGAATTCCTATATCTAAGTTGTATTGTTTGAGCTTTGTTTGCTCCTGTGGTCTTAAGGAATAGGTTGGCATGACTTTCGGGTTTCAATTTTATTTTGGGAGGATATTGGGTCCCGAAAGCAGTGCTAAAGGTTGACGATATTTCTGTAGGAAGACAACCACGCCTGCTTAATTCATTTTATGATATTGTTAAGTGGGATGATTATCAACAACAACTGAAAAACGTCACTGTGTTTCCAAAATACCAAACGTAACAATGATTTTCTTACACTTGCATCTGGCATTAACGCTGGATATTTAGTAGAGGTAACCCCTTCATAGCTTCGCAACCACACCTACCTAATAATTCAAGTCTTCTTACCGGTTGCTCCTCTAAATTCTGTCCCCATTCTTCTCGTGTAAAATACCACCTCCAAACTGTTTCTGGCATTGCTTTATCAGGCCAATTAACCCTCTTCTGCAGCCACACATCGCACTGGACGCCTCTGGAAACAGCTCTACCCTGGTAAAATGGCCTCGCGTCCGGATCCTCAAACAATGCCAATTTACCAGACGGTGCAACAATTACGTACCCGATATTTGTTTCCAACAATGTTGGCTGCCAGCTTGGTATTTTATATTCTTGACAACTACCTGGAATTAATAGATTTATAGTTCCAAACTGAGGATCTTCGCGGGGGTTGTGAGAGAAATCTGTTGTTCTTTGTCGCCCGAGTTGGTGGGAGGGTCAGAGTTCTTAAGGGGAGGGGAGGGAAGGGAAGGGAAGTCATTTGCCTTTGACATCAAGTGGAGTGGAAATCAGAGAAGAGTCGTTCAATCAGTTCAGCCAAGACAGGGAGAGGGTGTATCAAACATCAAAGTCATTTACTTCCATGTTGCAGTGCGATAAAAAGTTTCTATCCAAGAATGCATGCCACAAATTGATTAAATACAGGGAATTAAGGTCGTTTGTATTCGGTAAAGAATATGAAAATGTCTAGCCGTTTATAACACATTAGCAATCGAAGGCGCTCGGATGGAGGTCCTCTAACATCATGTCTTCCCCCCCCCCCCTTCCTTCTTCAATGAGGAGAACAGCGACGATGATTGGTTTGTCAAGCAGAAATTTCGGTCATTTATGGAGAGATAAGACAATTTCATCTGGTGTCATACCAGCTCACCACATGTAATTTAAATTTGTTAGCGCCCTTTTGAAATTTCTTACCAGTAGTTCTGTCATAAAATGTACTTGTCCTCGATTTCATGTCCCGGATGCGCGCTCCAGGCCCAGTTCCTTTGATCGCTTTCGGGTGAAGATCTGTGTCGACCCTGTACAGCTGCTTATCGAGATCATAATATTCCTGTGGAGGCAGATGAACATGCTAACTAAAAAAAAAAAAAAGCTAACACTTATAAAATCGACGAGATGCCTTGTTTCAATAGAAAGCTAGTTATTTGTCAGCTAGAATTTATGTGCATGCGAATTAATTGTTTGCCAAAAGTGAAATTTGTTTACTACAATCGGCAAGATGGGTTTGGGACGATTTTGATACCAACAAAATTCCTCAACGCAATTAGTAGTAGTGGAACAAGCTTCCTCTGAACTATACTTCACTTGGTACTACGTCGCACAGTACGGGGACAGATGGTCAGTCCATATCCAACCCTCCCCACCCAAGCAATAGATACATAGCAAGACAGACCACTGCACCGGGAACTAGGTTACTTCCCTACTCTTTGCGATACTAGTGAGTGGGATTTTAACGTGTCTTTCACGTTTAACGACTGGAAGTGAAGGGAATGAGGCTAAGTGGCTTAACATGACTGCCCGAAGAATTGAGGTCGATGTTGAATATACCGCAAGCAATTATGTTCTGACCCAAGTTTGTTGTCCAATCTGCGGTTTGAATCCTCGACCTTCCACCTAGCAGTCTGGTTGAAGTAGTCGGGCGGCAATGAAATCTGTTCCTCCTCAGATTTGATGTCTATCTACCTACCCGAACTGCATACACGAGATCAAAATCCTTGAACAGATATTCCAAGTTGACATCAAATCTCCGAGGTAGTTTAGGTAATGGAGGGGGGTGGGCTGCCCCCCAACACCACATTTCCCTTTGAACTTTAAAGTCGTTTTCGAGGAAGTAAAAGTCCACGAAAGTGTAGGAATGAATTATTCCTCCCGTCAGGCTGGGAGCGTTCTGTGGCCGTGCTTCCACGAGCACTGGGACGGGACCATTTCCAGAGGTGTGCCACCAGCCTTGAACAGAGAACCTGGGACAAGTTTGAGATGATGAAAACACCATGCAATGAATGAAAATTACTTTAGTTCAATTTCTACAAAAGCGAAAGACTGGCTCCCCACATAACCAAGTTCTTGGGAGCCAGCTCAAACGTCTCAGCCGCGCACATTTGATATCGAATGAAACACCGACTTACTGGACAGGTGTTTGATGTAAAATTTCCTGACACACCCAGTATCGACATGAAGAATGATTCTCGCAGTTTTATAAGTCCTGAATTTTTTTCAGGTGTCGGGGACTGGGCCAAGTTTTTTGTTGATTGTGTGACGAGAAGTGATTGACGTCAGGAAATTGTGAAATCTTTTTAATAAGCCTTGTATCTTAGAATAAGACGAGAATAGCCTTTCTACCTGTGATCGCGAGAACCTTTGACTGAGAACAAATATAATTTCTATAAACCGAGTGACCTTGTTTGGATACTGTCTCCGCAACCGGAGAATCCAGCATACAGCCTCCTTTGCGTAGGCATAAATTGCGTTTACAACTGCAAGGATCATTCTCCATTTCATTTCGTTTCATTTTCGCTATTGAGATATGATTTATTTCATATCATTCACACACCCAATTTCCTCACCACAAAGTACTTGTTAGCCAAACTCATTTAACATTCAGACTCTGCTGGTAACCAAGCTGACTCCCTCACTGAAAGGGAAAAGCAAAAAACTAAAAACTCACCAGTAATCCATGGCTGTATCATTTTTACAAATTCTCCATCCTTTCACGGGGATATTCCTGACAATTTTCTTGCCAAGATATCTGGCGTTTTTCGTTTTGTTCTTGTAGACGAGATCCAGCACAACAGTAGCACTGCAAGCGTCACCAATCAGCTTCAAGGAGCTTTCGTTTGGAGGAAAGCGACATCTATACCGTTGAAACCCCTGTTGTGTCCTACAGAAAAAGACCAACTCGTCTGCGTCAGCCATAGCATCTCTACTGATGGACTATCCTGGGTTATGTGTTAAATGGACCTCTTTCATAATGGCGGTCAAAAAAAGTATACTTTTGTCGCCTTGCTAATAGGCCTCACTAGCCTCATTTTATAACGAAAATTATTTTCAATTTTGCGCATCCTGCGAAGGTTAGTAAGGCTTATTAGCAAGAAAACAAAAGAGGATTTTTTGGGGCTGCCATTATGAAAGAAGTCCATTAAGTCGAGTGAGAAGCGAGATTCTTTTGATTTGACAAGGCTAAAAAAAGGGCCAAATGTCTAGGATAAAACAAGAAACCGCGATTATTTTGGGCGAAAACAATCGGATGAAATCCAAGCTACAACGTCTCTCTTCCCCTCTACACCCCCTCACCCCTTGTCATTCCCTCTTCAACCCTGAAGTACTTTACTGGAAACCTGCAAATGTTTAGGTGTTTCACTGTTGCAAACGGTGAAACAGTTTAATATTATGGTTTGCATCTGGTAACAGGATCCTGTACAAACTAATCGCGCCCTTTTGCGAAAGAAAGATGCGGAGGCTTTTTGGGGGGTGTGAGAGAGGCTCAAGTTTGACAGGAATAAAATCGGCCTATGCCTTTCCTACCCTAAGCCAATTATACAACATCTATTTAATGTCAGTCAAAATGAATGGTCCTGGGATAAGATTTCATTTGTAGACACAAAGGTCATGAAATGTCAGAATCACATCGGGGTAAGATGGGGAACAGGGGGGGGGGGGGGGGGAGGAGCAAGACGAAACGCCTGCGTATATTTTATAGGTTGTTGTCGTTGGTACTTCACATCTTGGCCGTTTTTCGGACCTAGCTGTGGAAATCGTCTCACTGGTTTTTTTGGACCATATAAAAGTTTCACATCAGTACGAAGGTCAACAAAACTGAGCAACAAATGAACTTGTTAAAATTCGTTTCGAACAATGAAACATTCATGCGCTGTCATGGATTTAAAACAATACAATGTACCCGATTCCAGGTCATTATGGACAAAATATATACCCTTTTGCAGACCAAAATGGCTCCAAAACCATTTTCTACGAGGTGTAGATGCCTTAGGCCCTTCTGCACCAGGATAACACAATTTTCTCGTCCAATAATCAAGACAAAAATTGCCTCTACCAAATTTTTATTTTGACACAGGTGAATATCAGTATTTTTCGCTCTCCCGCTCCGCGACTGCGGAGTAAAATAGGTTATTTTGGCGCGCCACCGAAAACCTATCGCCTTCATAATTCGTTGATTGACGTTTTACAGAAAGTCGTCGAGCTTTGTGGCGGGACGACGCCGCCTTTGAAGATTAGTGAGCTTTTTTTTAGTACGTCTGCACTTGTGATTTGCAAGTTTTGGCTACAAAACGTACCAAAGCGGATGGGTTATAAGAAATATCTTGGGATAATCCTTCCCCCCCCCCCCCCACCCCCTCCCCTTTCCCCTTCCTCCGATGAGTCAAACAGCGACAATTTGATTGATCACAATTAACACTCACCAGTTGTAACTCCAGCAGTCACCAAGGAACACGTTGTCGATCTCGTTTTCCGGTTTGTCCCAGTACGACTCCCAGTCGTATTCGTTCGCTATCAAAGTGAACGCCCCTCGTTCTTTCTCGCCGTCGAATCGCTCGTCGACGAAGTACGTCTCATTTCTGTGACTCAGGCTGATCTCCATGCGGGTGTGGAAGAATGGCGGTGTGACATTTGTCGGAAACGACTCGTAATCGAGATCCTGCGAGTTACTGGTGCAGTTGAGAGCTGATGTAAGCTCTACAGCAAATGGCAAGCACAGGATAAGGGATAGTAGCGTCGAAAACATAATGATAAACGAATTTGTTCTCTCCCGTCGTTCACTAAGTTGCAACCCGTCAGAAGGTGCACGAGGTCATCTGGAGGGAACTGAGAAGGTTTTGTGGGATTGGCGTCTTGAATAGAATTTCTATTGATCGCGGGTGAGATATGCTTGCACGTGTCACTTTTCACTATTAGCGTGATATGAACAAAAGAAATTCGTGTCACTTCTAAAAGGAAATTTCGATGTCAAGTGGTGACAGCGAATATTGGTAAGTATTCGGCGTTGAAACTAGGGTTATCAGTGTTACTCGATCTGAGCAATGAGAAAATATTGAGGCTAAAAACATGAAGCAGAGATATCCAAAGGACTCCTTTATTTAAATTTTACGCTATTTTGACATCACTGGTATCTCTTACGGACGACAAAGAAACAAGAACAAAAATGACCGGTTTGTTAAAGTTCCAACGGAGTTGCCCGATGCTGTTGTGAGAAATGCACGCGATTAATATTTCTCTGGCAGAGAAATATGTATATTAATACCAGAAATACGGCCAAGCGCTGGATCGGCCGCCCACGCAGTCGTGTTTAGGAGAGTCGTATTTCACCTGCTGGCATAGTAAACTACAAACCCAGATCAACAGCCGAACAGTTAGACACGCAGGCAGACAGACAGACATACATGTTCATTTAGAATTAGCCTGGGAGAGACTGGGCTTCAAGTGCTCAGACAACCCGTCCCAATAGAACACAAGCACTTGCAATTCCTACTATTACTCCAGTGTACCAACGACTTGCTTGAGTTGCAGAATTTTTGATGCAAAGAGGTGATAGGTCGAAAGCGTTTGGCGTGGGTGTTTGACTTTCGAAAGCATAGAAGTTGAGATTAAACTCCAGTTGAGCTTCAAACGAATCATTCAATTTGACCGTTCCTTCAATCTCCAGCTTTACAGGTACCTTAGAAGAAATTAAGACAGCCGACACAAATTAATAAGCAAAGTCGCTTTACGATAACAAAAGAGTCAATCAACATCGCTGACTAGCAGAGGAAAAATTAAACTTCTCAACATCAGGGCAGAAAGAGAAATTAGCGGCAAACCAGAATCAATAGCTTTTCAGTTCAAGTGTTGAAGGCTAACAAACGCGTCAACACAACCTACCAATTTGGAATTTTGATCTTACCGGCCGTGGCTCCTTATTCTCTATCCAATTTGACCGAGTAAAGTACCATTTCCAAACTTGTTTTCCTGTGACATTACCCGGCCAGTTTACACGAGTTTGTTGCCATACGTCGCACTCGATTTGCCGCGTTACACCTCGTCCACGGTAAACTGGTTTAGCGGCAGGATCCTCAAACAGTACCGGCTTGCCAAAGGGTGTGTCAATCCTGAAGTTGTACCTTGTGATAATGACACTTGGATTCCTCGCTTGAAACTCACCACATTGACCTTGCAAAACAATTGAAATCATCAAAACTGGTGGAGGTCTCTTCGACATTTTATGATGTACTGCAAAGTCATCATTTTCAGACTTTCAAGCTCTTAACCCGTAAGAAATATCAAATTTGCAGCGGTATCTTTTGTGTTGGTCAGAAATTTCGTACCAATTCCAGCAAAATATTTTCTCTTCACCAATCTTCAAAGCCATCACTACTTTAAGCTAACCCATTTGAAAATGTGACCTTTGTTTCTTCGTTTATGTCTCTTCTTCCTTAAAGTTAATTTAATACGTTGATTTTTTGCATTCTTACCGGTGCCTCGATTGTAACGAGTACTTTTACCAGTTTTCATGTTTCGGATATCAATACTCGGCCCAGACCCCACGAAGGGTGGTTGAGTACCACGGGCATCAAAATCCACTCGGAAGAGTTGCTTCTCGAGGTCGTAATATTCCTAAAAGGGAAAAGGACATCGCGAACATGTGTGTTTGGAACCTTGAAGATGAAAGCAAAAGTCTGAAATTATGGTTAATACTTCTTAGTCCACCACGGACAAACTCCAAGACACCAAATGCCAAACGACAGTGATAAATTTAATATATCTTACTGTATCAATATTTTGTAATATTTTCGTGCCTTGTAATTGTAATAGTGTACTCGGGAATAACATTTTTAAGCGGTTTTCAAATGAGTGTCGTGAAATCAAAACCAATGCAATTACTCTGACCAATCACAAGAGATGAAGACGTCTGAGTTAGCCAATCAGAAACTGAAGGAATTACATGCAACCGGCACCAAGCGCGGGAAATGCGCGCGTGCAACTAGCGATTGGTTTTGGTTTTGCTTCTGATTGGCTGAGAAAGTGGCACGAGGTTTGTCAATCAATCACAGCGCGAAGTAACGCAAAACCAAAGCAAACGCCAATCTCTTTCGATACTCAGCGAAAACTGCTTTATACACACTGAGTAATCGTGAACGACATACAATAACAAGGAGGCATATTTTGAAATGGCTTTTCCGTTATCGTCGCCATCGCTACTACCTGTTACTCCATTGCCTGCTACGCATGCTCAGTTAGTTATCAGCACAAGTGATTACTCACTCGCACTCCCCTGATTCGTGAAGTTTTTGTATTTACAGACTCCAGATTAACGTCAAATCTCCGGGGGAGTTTAGGTAAAGGAGGAGGATATGCTGCTCCTTGACACCAAAATTCTTCAGGCACCTTTAGATTGACGTCAGTAGTGACGAAATCAAGAAAACCGTAGGAATGTACTGGGCCACTAGTTAAGTTGGCAGCACTGTCTGGCCGAGCCTCTATGAGAACTGGGATTGGTTTGCCATTGATAGTGTACCTAGCGAAAAAAAAAAAAACAACAACAACAACAAAAAATATTGGGAACATTAGTTCTAGCTTGCGGGAGGAAAGTCCATCAAAGTGGGCTGGGGTGGAATGATCGTTGCCAGTGGTTGCCCTCCAAAAAAAGGACGTAGGACTGAAAAATTCGAGTGATTGTCTTGTGGACAAAGCGATCATTATAAAAAATATGATCCCGTGAAGCTTTCATCATGCAGATCGTAGAAGTTAACAAGCTGATCGATTTGTGCTTTAACTGCAAATTAAGTTGTAATGAAGGTCAAGTTTCGACTCCTCTTTCTATCTCAGTACGCATTGCCCCTTTAAGCCCTATCATCAACATGCATATTCTCCTAACTGGTCTTCTCATATTTCTTATACTACTAGTTCAGAGAAATTGGCTAAACATCACAACATTTCATGTTTGATCACTTCTTTTATTCTCATAACCAGTGGGTTAGCTGAAATGCTGGTACGGTATGGAGAAAGTAAGCTACCGTCATGGTTTGGGGCTTAAAGGGTTAGGACTAACCAAAAGTCTACAGCAGTTTCAGTTTTGCAAATTCTCCACCCCTTCACTGGGATATTCCGCACAATTTTCTTGCCAAGAAATCTAGCGTTTGTTGCTTTGCCTTTCTGGACAAGATCCAACAGTATCGTTGCACTGCAGACGTCACCAATCAACTTTAATGAGCTCTCATTGCGAGGGGAAAGGCATCTGTATTGGTCAAACCTATCCTGTGTCCTGAAAAAAAAAAGGTATGGGTTAATACCGGTTTCCTTATGGAAAAAAACTGCGAGTAATCTCTAATTTCGGCGATAGCGATTGTGGAGCGGGCGAAATGCACGCGCTTCCGAAATGGCGAGGAAACACGGCACGCTTCTCCGCGGCTTTCACGTACGTACTCCTTTACCCCTGTCCAATTTTCGAGACCAGTGAAGGAAATTCTTATGGGTCAGACAGACGCACCCTTGTATCACTTTCTATAGCCTGGGTGCAGGCTACAATACTAAGACCTGCTAACAATTCCTTTAGGTGTTAGTCGAGTTAACGAAAAAATCATTCAATGCAGGGGCGAGCACAAACGCCCTCGAAACTTCCGCCTCACGGCGACGCGCCTCCTGCTACGAGGGGAGGGAAAACTTTTATTTCACAGTTGTGTTGAGTGACCTGGTCTATGAACGGAAATGAGACTAGGTGTGACCTTGTTTTGATACAGACCTCACCGTTTTTCTCATGTAAATCATGTTGTTGTGCTAACCAGTTCACATACGGCGAGGTTTGTATCACCTCCAGCCTCGCTTGCACTGAAAGGCCCGGCCACTCGACCCACTGTTGAATGGACTGTTAGAGGGAACTGGGAGAGCTTCCGGGTGGGGTTCCGCGCTCACCCCACGCCCGTCACTGTTTCCATTTCCCGCTCATCGAGCCAGTTAAATATACTATAAATTGGTTACATGGTACAAAATCTAGACACTACTTATCAGTTCTTCCCACCAGCGTATATTTCAGACAGCGCAGTGATCGCGTGATTCCAATGGTTCAAAGGATTACGTAATCGACACTCATTCTGTGCAGAGATGTAGCACGTACGTTGGGTAGTTTTGTTTCAGACGAAATTTCTACCAGGGCGGTTTGGTCCATGGCCATCGATTTGTCGGTAATTGCCTCCTAGAAATATGCAAGCCTACAACCCGTGCAATAGAATTTTCACACATCGTTACGTAATGCTTCTGCAAAGCCAGTGTTTCACGCAACTTACCATTCCAAGCTCGAACAATTGTTTCCAAGCACACGGTCGACCTCTTTGCTCGTTTTATCATAGTAGACTCCCCAGAAAATGCGATCGTCAGAGCGCATGGAAACAGTGCCCTTCTCATCTTCTTCATCGAACCATTCCTCAACGAAGTAGGTGAAGGAGCTGAGCCGTATTTCCATGCGTGAACTAAACAGGGGATAATAACCATTCTTTGGGAAAGGCTCGTATCCTGAAGCCCCAGCATTACTTGAACAATTCAGGGCGCTCATCAATTCCGGCAGGAGAATGAGACTAAAAGCAGATGCTAAACTAAAAGACATATCTACAACCGGGAAGATTTCCGAAGACCAGACAACTGGAGTTCCCGTGCAAGTGATCTGGCGTGACACATTGACTCGTCAGGTTTTGAACGTCGATCTAGAAGATCACGCCATTTCACGTCAAACTTTTGCACGTACTCAACGATGAAATACAACTGAACTCTCGTTATCCAATATAGCCAACGCCCAGAACGTCGTTCAGTTTTAAAACACGTTTCAAAATTTACGTGTCGAGCGTGACAAGCTGTAGACTTTATTTTTATATGAAAGTTGGTAACTTATAACTTCAGTTTGTTAACCACTCATTGTAAAAGGCATCTCAACAAGCCAAAAGCTTTTTGCAGACAACAAACTTGTACCACATTTCTCAATCGTACGGTGAACTCTTCCGAATAACAGAAGTCATATTTGTTACAGCATACAACGATAGTTGGTAGGGGCCTTTATGGCCATTTATTACAGGTTTCACGATCCCCGTAGGTCAGTTTACATTGTGCTGAATTTTTCAGTCCTTTTCAAGGAATAAATATGGGAAGACGAGCCAGAAAGGGCCTGCCTGAAGGGTAATTTTACATAACATTGTTCTCACAATTTTGAATAAAGAATGCAATTTCCGTATTTTTTTTTAAATATTGTCATTCATCGCTTCTTTAATGGTTACGAGTAGTTTACAGTCGATTTTTTCTGACGGATTTCCGAGGTTTTTAAAGAAATGGATACTTAAGGACCGATCTAACATTGTTGCATGTTTAAAAACCGTGACATCAATCTACGTGTCGTAAAATGGCATCACCATCAAATTTTGTAAATTTCAAAGCTGACAACTGCCAGTTTTGGGAGCGTCATAGTCACTGGATTTCGCGCAATGAAACTCAAGATAAGCCAAGCAGCCATGCCTCTAGAGGAAGAAGAATCATCCAGCCGTCTCCCGATTCAAATAGAGAAACCACTTCCCTAAGCAGTGATCTCCAAATTCTTTCAAGAATTAAACTCTAAATATTCCAAAACCATATGGAATGGAATGGATCGGTCTTAACTGGAAGGCGATGACACGTAATCGAGCCAACTGCTCGGCGTCAGGATTCTCTTCAGGTTGATAATCATAATGACGTCACCTCGATCAATTCGGAAGCCATCGAATGCAGTGCTTTACTCGCGGGTGATTCTGGGAACGTCTCGAATATGTTTGAGCCTTGTTCACAGCAAACACAAAGATGCTATGGGAAACGGAACAATAAGTAGCAGAGGTCAGAGAAAGAAGCCCACATGGTCTTACCTGTTCCACACTATGCGCAGTTACTTATGAATCCCAATTCCTATATCAGCTATCAGTATATACCACACAAGTGAATAGTGTTTTTCGCAAGTTCTGATTGGTTAACGCGGAGGTGATTACCGAAGTACTATTCACTTCGGTTACCGAAGAGGAAATTATTTGAATAAACGCTAGTTATTCAGCTTGTGTGGTATATACTATAACAATTATTCACCTCAGTGTTGGTGAAAGCGGTGGTTATTTACCTCCACTTCGGTGAATAATTGTTAATTACAATCCATCAAATAGTTTCGCTCGCGCGTGATTGGTCTAAATGCATCACGTGACTAAAACCGGCCAGGAAATATCCGGTATTTTTATTCATCAAATATTGGTTTAAACATATTACGATTGGTTTAAACACATCACGTGACTGAATGTGCCCCTGCTAAAACTGAGGAATATCTGGTGACATTCCTCAAATGCGTGTTGCGAAAAATATTTGAAGGATAATACACAAAACAGCCTCCATTTGGCTTTAAAGAATGCTCGGATATTTGTCCTTGGACATTATCAGTTCCGAGAAGTGAACAGTTTTCCAAGAGTTCGAGGAAAACTGTGAGCTTCGACATAATAGACAGATAATGACAGATAATGCCCGAGGACAAATATCCGAACATATTTTCGAGCTTAATGGAGACTATTGTTTTATATATTTCTGGTTGCAAGCGAGAGAAATTCCAGGTTACTCAGTATTATTTTAATATCAAAGACAAGATAATTATTTCCACCCACCTGGTCAAGAGGGATATTGCCGAGGAAACGAAGGCCATATTCATCGGCAAGTTTTCTTGCACCTCCAGTTGAAAAGAGGTTCGAGCATTCCTGGGCAAAAGAGAACAAACATCAAAACCACTGATCCCGCGGGATTTACCGAGAGTGCGACACTATGGCCACGCGAATACGGGATGTATTGGCACATCCCGTTTACCCACACTGCGGAGAAATCCGAATTTTGAAGCTTAAATGGCAGTTGTCTCCTTGCGGAAGGTACGTGGAAATCATGGGAAGAAACATAAGGTAACTACTGTAATTCGCGGGCCTGTATAGTGGAGTCTTTTCCCTCAGAACTGAAGAAATTATTTTTCAAGAAAATCCACCATTGGAAAAACTTGCCGTTGTTTAACCCACGAACCGTTCGACTAGGCGGTCAAGCAAAAATTTCCACAGGACACCCACACCTGACGTCAAAACGAGGGCAGAACGTTGTTAGGTCTTAACCTTCTTGAACAACTGAGCCCAACAGAAATGCAAAGCGCCATAAAGTAGATCCAATTTCTGCAGCTTTACCTGACAATGTGGACAAACGAAGCCGCTCATATTCTCCGCAATACCCAGAACTTTCACGTTCATCTTGCTACAGAAGTTGAGCTCTTTTCGGATGGTGGCAAGTGCTACCTCTTGAGGTGTAGTTACAACAACCGCACCGTCCGGTTTGACGTTCTTTAAGGCTTTCACGACGGTAAGGTGTTCGTCTGACGTACCCGGAGGTGTATCTAAGGTGTGGAGGAAATGACAGTAAGCGCTTGTATGCAGACTCGTTAACATTCAACCACATTAGTCAAAGATTACTGGTGCGATATTCACCTGGGCCGGTTGTTCGAAAGTCGATTAACCTAATCCAGGATTAGCGTAAACTTTGGTTGCAGCTTTTAACTATTGGATGAAAGTTGTTTTCGTTGCTTTTTGTTTTTCAGGACTGACTTCCCCTAATCTAAAATTTGCTGGAATATCGGCATTGAACAACGTTTGGGGACAGAGAAATAAGCTCCTTGATTAATTTTTAATCCTGGATTACTGTTAATCGGCTTTCGAACAACCAGGCCCTGAGGTCCACCATGTGTACCACATGTATTGGATCACTGAGTTGGGAGAAACAACCTCCCTTGACCGCATTTGCCATTCACAGTTTTAGGAGTACCAAGTAAAAAGAAACAGTTCTTCATTGCTAGGCTTGTGGCAAACTCACCATGGAATTGAGCAGACTGTTACGAAAAATATTGCGTGACACGCGTTACTGTCTGGAAGTGTCTAGAATCTTCTGCATATTTAATTAGTGCTGAATCATCGTGATTCCGTAATTCTATTTTTAAGCCGTTTGCGTATGTAACTGTAAATAGTTTCTTATTGTAATGTTTCTTTATTTAGTCGAGCCGGAAAGTTCTAGAATTTTAGGTTATAAGGTATATAAGCCAATCGGTGTAACTTTAGAGTTTTTTCAAGAGGAGTGTCTTAGAGTTTAAAAGTAAAGAAGTAAGTCTGAGAGTCTTAGAGAGAAGAGCTCAGAGCTAAGAGCGTTGGCGGAGGCCGTGTTTATTGAAGTTGACAGAGGTCGTTTATACAGTTGGCAGAGGCCGTGTTTATTGAAATCTGACAGAGGTCGTTTATACAGTTGGCGGAGGCCGTGTTTATTGAAGTGTGACAGAGGTCGTGTATACAGTTGGCAGAGGCCGTATTTATTGAAGTGTGACAGAGATCGTTTATACATTTGGCGGAGGCTGTGAGTATTTGAAGTTTGGCGGAGGACGAGTGTAATTTTATAAGCCTAGTGTGAGCTTATAGTAAAGCCTTGTGTAGAGTTTACCACTTTCGTTTGGAATAAATAACCTTGTTGCTGTTCCGACAACCCTGCGTTCTGTTTAGTCTACAAACAACCCACTTCTCACTCGTCACAACACAATCGAACTCGTAACACAGACGCATATACTGGAGTATAATTATACGCTTACGCCTCCTTAGGAGACAAACACTAATGTTACAGTACGTGGGCCTAATTTTGTCTTAGCGGAGGGATTGTTTGGTACTAAAGACACAAGGCGCGCGAGTAATACACGTTAACAAAAGGAGCGCGTATTTCACCTCGCGCGCGTCTCTCGCCGGTGAAATACAAGAGAGACGATTGGAAACAGTCGTAACAGGCCTTATTGGTACAGCTGTACCAAATCAAACAGTCCTTGAGAAAGAATGCTAAACTCCATATCCACTGCATTTGTGCCACAGCGTTTTCACATAAACTGTCTACTTTTAAACGATTTTCTCGCAGAGCTCCTAGGAAATCTTGGCAAGGTAGGTATTCTAGGAAGCACGAGGTGGCAATTTCGTGCTTTGCTTTCAGTGCTATTAGCGTTAGTTTTCGTTGTGCGCTAAGCTTATGTACAGTTTCATTACTTACCAAATATTAGAAAATCTAGTCTACCCCAAAACGTATCCTTCAAAAACTGCTTGATTAATCCTGATAAGTATTAAAGTAAAGATAAAACATTACAAAACTCTAGCTAAAAATTAAATTACTGTTCGCTGGTCATTTTGCAATGCAGCTGAGACTGCTGAGAAAAAAAATAAGGATCTGGAATTTTGTTTTCGAATTGTACGAAATATTGGTCGCTTTCACTTTGTAAAACGGTTAAACAAGCAATAATATTACTCACGCACTCAAACTTTGTCCCTATAAAAATTCTCGGGACCTGGAAATGTAACATCAAATTCTTTTCGACCGTTCCCCTCAGTAATCGAAGTATTGTATTGAATGTTATTGAGTATCAAACTGTGTACTTTTGCAGGGAGGAGCAGGGGGGATTTTCCGTTGCCGCACATTCAGTCAGACAAAGGTCTGAAAGTCGATCTGCATGGTAATAATTATTTTTCGTCAGGTAAGACAACCGCAAATTGCTGGAAATCACGCCTTTGTTGAATAGCATCCCAGTCACGACGGGTAGTTAGGGGAGAGGGAGGGGCGGAGGGGGGGGGGGGGGTACGGATTCAGGTCAAAGTATGTGGGGTCCATGTGACTGCTGGGTAACTCTGAAGAAGAACATTTTAAAGTCTGAAATATCACCCGTCTCCTCCCCCTAATGAATCTGAGTGGTCAGTTACCTGTTTTTCTCGGGCCACGCCAAATTATCCTACAAACAAAGAAAAAACATTTCCTAATCAACTCATTAGCCCAAATAGAGATCCAGGAAAGGTCACTCACTACCCATCACAGTCAGCCACCAAAATCAAGTACAAAAGGAAACGTTCAAACTTGAGGCCAAACACAAAATGAGTCAAAAAGCACTGGCTAGTGTGAACATAGACTGAGAGAACGAGAAATTAATCATTTTTAGGGAAGTTACTCTTTCGGGATTTGGGGAGTGTTTTTTGGGCTCTTCCAGCATGAGAACAAAAAGAATGAGAATGATCAGAATAATAGGAATTTGACAACATTAAAAAAAAAAAAAAAAAAAAAAAACGACTATTCTGAAAGTGGAATGACAACGCACCCTTCCAGACTTGTTGCTGTTGTCCATACACTTAGTTACGGAAGCTTGATAACAACGACTTCCAACTGTTTTCGCAACGTGCTGGGTAAGGAAAATACCGTTCTCCGTTTATCGCGAGCGAAATGCTCCCCAAGAGAGATTTTCGTTTTCTTATATCAACTTGATAAGACAAAGGCTTTCTCATGATGTCCAAATGCAATAATATTATTGCTTTTCTTCTGAGCTTCGGAAGCAAAAGTTGAATTTATCGCCGATGTCGGTGTCGAAGAGTGCCCACTTTGGGGTTTTGCCATTTTGTTTTGTTGTGGAATAGTTCGGTTTGATGATGTTAAAATGTCAACGATACATGTTAGAAAATGTGTGACTCAGCCAAAGCACATAACCGGTTGTGATGTTGGATTTAAAAGTGGGACACTGGGACTGTTAATCTAATTTAGTGATTTACACCATTTGTATCTAAATGTACCGGTAATCAGGTTGTAATTAAACTGTGATGAAGCAAAAGTTTGTTAGTCGTTTATACTCGTTCATGTAGTCCCTTGACCCACAAAGGCCGATGATATATTTCGAAAAAGTCCTTATAACCTGAGAGTCCTGGCTTAAGTCCTGGCATTGATATTAGTTTATCTGTAAATGCCATACAAACATAAGGAAAGAATTGTGGAGCTCCGCTTTTAGGCTTGCCTAAATATATATATATATAGAAAGGTTATTAATAGAGTTAGCCAATCACAGTACTGAGCACTAGTTTTAGACTTACGCATTATCTGTCTTTTCCAACAAGGAGCCCACTGACATAACTTTGACATCAAAGTGAGGTGACCTACATGTAAGTAACAAAAAATGAAGAAAACATGATTTAAAGCAACAAACTTAATCTGTGAAGTGCAATGAACTGAGTCAATGACAGCTAGAAACCATTGATGGACTGTATTTCCTACTGCAGCTGTTAATTACTTTGATTAGTCATTTGTATGTAATTATTGTTGTGATTTTAAAGATGTGAAGAGAGGTACGTCAGTTTGGATTAAAGAGGGCAGTTAAAGTGAAAGCATACCAGTTTTTTAGCTTTAGTCAAGCTTCATTACGATCAGTGATGATGGTATCTCAGCTCTTTTATCGGACATGGAGATGTTACTTTGGTCATGACATTACAGCATAACCCTTTCAACCCCAAGAGTGATTAGCATCAAATTTCTCCAAGTGATACTCAACGCTTTAATCAACAGAGAGGTCACGAGAATTAAGGACAGGATCATGCAAAGTGAATTTGCTTGATATTTTAACAACTTCTTCCAACCACTTCTATAGGAAACATGAAGGGGCAAGAAATGAGAATTTATAATTTAATCTTAGGGTTCAAAGAGATAATCTGACTACTCAGAATTCCACTTACTTTAAAGGTGTCCAGCCATAAGGCGAGTTAATAACTTGCTTCCCTTCGACTGCCATTAACTTGGGTACACTGGGACCACATATATCCAGATCTACAAGCCCCACCTGCATTGAAGGAGACCAAAACTGTCCATAAAGCACAGACAAACATTAAGTACAGAATCACGTTTTTTATTTCAGCTTTCAAGGGTGTTCGTTCATGCAGTTTAATTTGTATCTAAGAAACGGTTTTCAGTATAATGAACTCTGTCGATATCTTGATGATATTTCATCAATTTTTGTTTATCTTTGTTATGCATACCTTTTTACCCATGCGAGCAAGAGCCATGCTGAGAGTGGTTGCTAAGCTTGATTTACCAACACCTACAAACCAGGAAGAATTATTAATATTATTAATATTAGTCAATATTAGTGAATCATTTTGGACCCTTACCATTTACATGGAAAACCCAGAAATTCTGGTTGGAAAATCAAATGGTGCAATACCATTCCATTGGGATCATTTCAGAAGTTATGAGGCTTTGGCTTAATGAATGCACTTTCTGTTATTTTTAGCTTTCCAACTGATACTAGGACATTAATTTTTGTGATTTATCCATTTTGTGTTGGACAAGCTGCAGCATTAAATATTTACAATTAAAAATTCCACCGCATGGAATGTGTTTAATGGCAAGCACCCTTAGTGAATTGAGCCAACAAGGGAAGCGGAGCCCACAGGCTAGTTCTGATTGGTTAACTTGGTGGTGATTAGCAAAGCACTATTCACTTCTGAGCAGCCAAAGAGGAAATTATCTGAATAAACGCTAGTTATTCAGCTTAAATTGTGTGGTATATACCGTACCTCAGTGTCAGTGAATGTGGTGGATAATTACCTCACCTCCACTTCAGTGAATAATTGTTAAATATTAGTTTTCAATTTGTTAAGAATTTATTCACACCAGGATCTTAAGTGCCTTCCTAACAACTTTGATCACCTCTATAGTACTGACAGAAACTACTCAAAAATGAAAGTTGTCATGCCAGAAAATCACTGAAAAGCAGTGTTTGCAAATTTTACAGTCTTTCCCGTAAAACCGTGAACGCCAGAAAAAATTTCTGGAATGTTCATTGTTTTGCGACCAATCAGAAGCAACATGAAACCACAACCTAATTACCGTTACTGTTTGCGGTTTAGTTTTCTCACGTGTGATTGGCTTTTTACTTGAAACACAATAACATTCCATAGATATTTTTGGTGTTCACTGTTTTACGGGAAAGACTGTAACAAAACAAACCATTCACTGTAAGTAGAAAGAGCACTTTAATTTAGTACATATTTCTCTCAATTCAATGGAAATAATTATATTGTCAGTTGCTGCAGGGTTCTACAATTCTGTCAGGCAAGGCTGGGTCACCTAGCCATGGGTACCATGACAGATTAGCAGAAGTCCTGTACATACCAAGACAATGCTTAAATACCAGTAAGTCACAAGTCTTCAATACACTGTACCTCCTTTTCCAGACAAAATAAGAATTTTGTGCTTGACAGCATTCATCCTTAAATCAATCATCTCCTGATCTGGGTCCACACCCCCTGTAGGTCAAAGCAGAGGTTATTTGGTTCAGGACTGGTTTAAAACTACACTGTCTATAGCTATGGATAGAGCCACTAAAACCTGTGCATATGAAAATCAAATGTGACTGGACCCACCCGGCCTTGAAGACCACCTCAAGTAATCACTTCCTGAATTTGTAACAGCTGCTTGCTGTAAGAGCTCTATTTAACCCCTAACCCTATTTTCCTGTTTAACACAGGACTTGTGTAAATTGCAATGACAATCACCAGCTTTGATAATGGTACCATATGGGTACAACTTTATAACATCAAAGTAGAAAGTACAGCAAGATTTCCACGTAGCCTCATACATTAATTATACATGCATTTTGTGACTCAAACTCTATTCGTTTTTGGAACAGGGTTAGTATGACAGTGATGCATGTATAATAATATTAATGTATGGGGCTGCGTGGAAATCTTTCTGAAAGTACTGTACCTTGTTGACTACAAAGGAATTGTCCTGGGCATCCCTGACAAACACTTGCTTTCCCTGCTAAAGACTGGCATTCATTTAAAGTAGACATCACAAGTTTTTTAAATATCTAATCAAATAACAACAGCTAAACTCTAAATTACTAAAATTAATAATATCATTTGTTTCATTTATTTGGTCAATTATTGAGCAGTTGATATGACTGGTCAAGCAGATAGTTGAAGAGAAAAGAAGTAGAAAGACGACAGTGAAAGATAATGGCTAGCAAAAGCTAGAAAAGATACCATTGCACAGAAGTGCCCATACACAGCAGAAACACCATACATGCCACTTTGAAACGTGTGAAACATAGTCAATAAAGCCAATAAAGATCACCTTATGATCAGCTTACACCTGCCCCATACCTGGTCTAATTTTAAAGCCCAAGTAACAACAGATGTCAAGGCTGTGCTCTAAGAAAAGTAGTTGGGTGCCCAAACTCTCTAAGCCCTTAAAATCCAGGGTGCTTAGCATATATGTTTGGTGCAAACACTAATAATTATTTCCTGGTCACCCAAAGGCAAAACCAAGTTGCCATGGGTGACTGGGTAGTCCACTAGAGCACAGCCCTGGACATTTGGTACAACGAGTTGCAAAAATACTTGAGACACTGTATGCCATTTAGCCTTCAATAATGTTTCCATTATCTTCCACTTTCCCTCCCCCTCCCCCTCTTATCAAAGTTGTTAACAGTGCAACACCATTCTGGAAACTTTGAGAAACAACTTTGAAAGAGGGAGAGGGAGGGGGTGAGTATTGTATCTCACAGATTTGTTAGCAGCAGCATTTTAGAGAAAGAAAAGATGGGTTTGATTGCGAATGTCTCAACAATTTTGCAGCTGGTTGTAGCGCCTTGAAACATATGCAACTGATGGAAATTCCATGCCTGACTGAACATCTGACATTAGCTGTTAGTCCCACGAATAACCCTTTTACCAGGGCCTGAACAATCAGTGGAAATCCATGATCGGAAAATCAATGGATCAGTCAATGGCAATCGATTATGGTTAATTAATTATTGGAATCGATTGGCATCGGCCAATCAATTGATGACCAATTGATAATCACACAAAGTGTGGCGAACTTCATTGTGTGTCAGAGGAAAACCAAAGTCAAGTTTAGTCCAAGGAAAACCAATGGCAGTCAAGTGATCAATTAATATCCGTAATCAATGAAAATCGATGTTATTCAATTGATTGGTTCTCATTGATTATCAAGGACATTCTGATAATCGATGACAATCGATAATCACAAAAACTTGCGCGATCGATTGTCCATCGATTATCGATATCAGTCGACGAATTGCCATCGATTGTCATCGATCATCGGTTTCATCGATTGCTCGGGCCCTGCTTTTATGCGACCTGTTGCACCGAGCTCAGGCTTCTAAATAAAAATTCTGAACTCACCGTTTCCGAAGGGCAGCCTACTGCAGTCGCCTTATCACCATCTGACTCCATACCTGCACTATTAGCACCAAACGAAGGCCGTCAACGTCGACACGGACTACTTTTCATCTCGTAAAAAGTACAATGTACTCAAATCCGTTCGGCATGTTGGACGACGTTACTGAAAAAAACTGGGTACGAAATGCGTGACGTTTCAAGTTCAGCGTGACCATGGTGTGACAGTTTTTTTTTTCTTGAAATAAAAATTCCCGCAAGGCTACTGTGAAAAAAATAAAATAAAATAAAATAAAACCTTGTTGCACAATGTATTAAAAAAAGAAAAGCAAGATCTTGCATTAATAGTAAAAAATAAACTAATTCAATAATTCGCAGACATTTCACCAACAGTTTCAGGCAGGACAAATTATTAAGTAACACTATGTCTTCACGATTAGTACGTTTTCTCTCGTCTATTAAGGTTATACTACATAATACTACATGACGTTCGTCAAGGCCAAGGACGCTTTTTTTTATTTAATATTTTTCAGTATCTCAATTTATCAATTTACACGCATTGCGTGAGTAAATTTGTCCTGCAAGAAAAACTGGGGCGAGTGTTACAACATGGCGGACATCTTGCTTCACGGATGCGGTGAGGAAGGTAGTTTGCTGCAGACAGATCGCAGGCTATGAATAATCAAGCATGGTTTTTCAAAGGGTACGGCCGTATCTCGGTCGTTTTGCATTTGGGTTTGCTGTGGGTTTCCCGGTAGCGGTTACGTTTATAGAAAACGTATGCAGTGTAAAAGGAGTACACGGAATCTCGATGCAAGTGAGATAATCGTTCCTTCACCCTTAACTTATCTTTGAGCTAGATTTGAACGGAACCAGATTAACTTAATTTTTAGTTTTAATCATGTTGTGATCGTCATACATTAGGCGTGCTTATAGTACAGAGAATTATACGATCTGTTCACTTTATGAACGTAATTTGGGGTCTTTGTGCAGGTTACTACCTGAGAGCATTGTATTTTGTTCACTTGGGATTAGTCTATATTTGGCGTTATTTTGTGTTCTGTCTTTTGTTTCTTTTGTTTTACGTCATTTGTGCTCCGGTACCTCCAGAAGGACGTTGTAATTTGTACCTAGGCTAGAAAGCTTGATAATTTAAGGACATAATTACTGTAGTATCTTTTTTTGGTTCATCAAACTTAGCATAACAAATGTATTTGTCTGATTGTTTGTTTTGATTTATTTATTGTGCTCCTGTTGTGATTTATTATGATTTTATTGAACTTATAATAAACTTACTTATTAAAAACTTTTTTTCTGTCTCCAGCCAACCTTAAACCCAAAGCCACATTTCAGGGGGGATGTAGTCTTTGTCAACAGTTGGGTTGTCAGACGATTTGAAGGGATCAACAGAGGGGACATCGTAACTCTTATGTGAGTGAATTCCTATGCTATTTAGTCTTGGTTTCTTTTTTGTTTTGTGTTGTTTTCTTACTCAGAATCTGAGTGATCAACAACCAATTTCTCCTTGTAATATCCACACTTTATAAAACAGAGAGGTCACGAGAATTGAGGACAGGATCACTTAACATGAATTTCCTTGATATTTTAACAATTTCTCCCTACTATGTCTCTAGGAAATGTGTAGAGGCAACAGATGAGAATTGAAATTTTGATCTAAGGGTTAATGATTTTTTTCCTGATTCAATCATCCCTGCCACTTAAAATGTGGAGAGACCCCCTCCCCATTCAATTTGACAATGCTGTCTCATCCGGAACAAAGCTGACCACTCTTTGTTTTGGCCTGACATTCATGTATTCACAGTATCTGTATTTGATGCTCTTGCCGACAGTGATCCATCAGACCCTGATGCTGTTCTTATTAAAAGAGTTATAGCAATAGCAGGTGATCATGTCAAGTAAGTTTCTTTTTTTTTTTCTTGACCACTGTACAAAAAGTTAATTCCGGAAAATGTAATCCATTTTATTTTGTCAAGAGAGGAAGCACTAAGGTTCTAGTTGTCACAGTTTTGCTGGCCTTTTTAACAAGAAGGGTGAAAAGGCGGAGAATCAAGGGAAAAAGGAGAAGAAGTCAGACAACCAAAGCAGCTTCCACATGAAACATCTGCAGGCCACCATGTCAGATGCTACCATCACAATAATATTATTGTTGACACCTTAAAGTGCCTATAACCCCAAATACATTTTTTCACTAAAATGAATCTTTGCACCTCTTTGCACCAGATCTTGCACCAGATCTTGACTTTTTATAGGCTTTAAATTTTGTTTCACGACCGAGTCAGGTGAGGCATGGGTCTATACCTGATTTGACATCACAAACTGATTTGCATTGCATTGACTCTTTGTAAACGTGCATGCAAAGTAGATTGTGACGTCAAATCAGGAATAGACCCACTCTCCTTGTGACTCAGTGTGAAAGAAACAGTGCTTGGTTTTTCACAAGTTTTGAAGCTTATAACAAAGCAGGATTTATTAAACAAAGGAAAAAAAAGGCCACAATGCATTTCAAACAAGTGGAAAGATCTATTTCAGTGAAAAAAAAATTATATTTTGGGGTTCTGGGTCAAATTAATTTTGTACCATAGGTAAGTGATGCTCAGTAGCTTTCATTTGAATGGCTCATTTTAGGATTTCACCCAGTCACCTTGAAGGCAGCATACATAAAGTTACTTCCCTGCTGGCAGAGGTCTCTCTCCTCTTGTTTATTTCTTGCAGTAAGAGAGCTTTGCTAGCAGGGAATCATAATAAACAGCACCACAGGAAAGTACTGCTCAGTAGCTGTCATTTCAATGGACACACTTAAAGATTTCATCCACAGACTCAAAACCTAGAACCACCGTGTACAGCGTAACAAACAGCACTACAGGAAAGTACTGCTCAGTAGCTTTCATTTGAATGGTCACACTTTAGGATTTCATCCACAGACTCAAAACCACATCTTTACCCTTTCTTTTCCTGCAGAAGTATTAGCTACAAGAAAAAGATTGTCCACGTCCCAAAAGGTCACTGTTGGGTGGAAGGAGACAACAGTTCACACAGCCATGATAGTAACTCTTTTGGTCCGGTGAGTTGCTGGGAACCCTTTCCAACCCTAAGATAAAATCTAAATTCTCATAGGTTGCCCCTAAGCGTTTCCTTTAGCAGCAGTAGGGAGAAATTGTTAGTTTAAATATGAAGCAAATCCTGTGCGATCCAGTCCTTAATTCTTCTGATCACTCTGTTTTATAAAGCGAGAAATTTGATGTTCATCATTCTTAGAGTTTTTGGGTTAATGACTTTTCGCAAGGTTGGAGGAGTGGAATGAAGTTGGGGAGAAGATGAATTGGGAGTCAACATTTCTCGGTTCCCGTTCCCTGTATTCCCGCTATCCATAGCTTTTTCTCCCGAGTTCCCGCTCTTTTTCCTGAAGCTTCCATCCCGATAAATTATTGTTCCGCTGCTCAGACTGCTGTCTCATCAACACAAGGCAAAGAACAGACATTTGAGAAACAAAAGACGAATAGCAACGTGCTGATCTCTGTTTACACTCTTCACGGCCGATCACAACGTGGTTAAACTGACAGACGACCAATAACATCACGAGTTCGTTCACTTCTCAGATCAACGACCAGAGTATTTATACCATCGATTTGGTTTTATCAACAGAGTTGATAATGTAAATTGACCACCTCACAGGGATTATAAAAGCTGACGTTTCGAGCGTTAGCCCTGCGACAGCTTTGAGAATCCCTGTTCGGTGGTCAATTGACATCATCAACTCCGTTGATAAGACAAAATTCTTGTGTACAACTCCCCCACCGACGCAGCTCCACACCGCCTTTATTATTTTATACCATCTACTGACGTTACACAAATCACTTAACCCTGATGATGACCTCCGTTCAGATTGTCGAAACGTCAGTCAATGTCGCCTAAATTAAACAGTCCTTCACAGTCCTTGTCACTCAGAATATCAACTGAAAAAACTACCTAGATAATAGATATCCGTAGGATTTCTAACCGTAACCCCCGCCCCCCCTCAAAAATCTATTGGTTCTAAGACTTCGCCCTTTCTTTAGGTGTCCTTAGGGCTTGTACAGGGAAAAGCAAGTCACATCGTGTGGCCTCCGGGAAGATGGCAGCGACTGGAGAACTTTATACCCGAAGGTCGACTTACCTCTTACCGCGACTATACTTTTCCCGAGTCAAAAACTGTTAGAGATGCACCAAACAGTCTAGAGAAGGGAACTCAAAGGGAAGGACTCACATGCAGTAATTCAAGCTGGTCATGTAATGCCCCTGAAGATCCTAGTCCTGTTAAAGAGATAATATATGGTCCGATCAGGTGACCGGAGTGTTTGCTCGTGGGAAAGAAGAGTTGCTATTAGCCAAATGCATTGCGCTTCCCATGTTAAAACATACGAGCTAGTGTGAAATTTACTGCCTGCCTTGTTTGTAAATAAAACTTGTTTAAGTCCATCGTGTCTGTTCCCTTTTGGCCTTCAATGCCTACAACGCAGGCTATTTTAGATCTCACTCACCAAATGCGTACACGTTTTTATTTCTTTTCTCTTATTCCTTTTCATTTCATTTCGTTTTTTTTTTTGCTCGTTTCTGCTTTTTTTCATCTCTTCTTTTCTTTTCGTAAAAGTCACACTGTTTATGGTAACCGCTTTGTGACCGAGCAAAAAGGATTAAACGAAAGCACAAGACCTTGAAAGCAGCTCTATCTGTACCTCTTGTGAAAGTGTTTTGACTGTTAAGCCGCTATTACACGTTGAAACTATTAGCTGAAACTTGTGTGCAACGGCGCAACGAGTCCGAGCGAGACTAGTTTCACGAAGCGGTGTTACACGGTGAAACTCTTTTTTTTTTTTTTTTTTTTATCACCACTGCGATTGTTGCGACCGTTGCAGAGGTAGAAAGCGGATCTACTTTTCGTGAAACCCGTCTCGCAACAGAACTCAAAAAAGTTTCACGAAACCGACCATGTTACACGGTGCAACGCCTGCTGAAACTTGTTTCGCAGCGCCGTTGCACGTAATTTTCAGCTAAAAGTTTCAACGTGTAACAGCGGCGTTACTCTTGAGTCCGTCCAACATGTACTCTTGTCGCCGGATGGTGACAGGATTGTTTCATCAACTGAAAAGGGACGCGCATGTACGCTCAGGCCCCACTCCGTTTCACAGTCAGCACTTTTTGGGTTAACAGTTGCTGCTTTTGCTATTGTTGTAGCTAGTTAGCAGAGTAATTTGGTTCTCGACGAAGTGAAATGCCTGCGTGGTCAACTTTGTTATGCAACAAAACACTGCATTCAATTAGCTGAAAGTCACGCAATTGCTACACGTGTCAATTTACACGAGTCAATTTACACGTGAAAGTTCAACCTCGTTCCCAGGGGAACAAGGTTGGCAAAAGTCGAGCTTACAATGCAAAAAAGGTTAATTTGCAAGGCGCTTAAGCAACCATGGTGGCCATTCTGGAGTACGTTCAGAGCTCGACCTTCATCACTTGGCTGGTGGGTATCCTTGGTTTGCTAGCGTTCATCTACTGGCAAGGTGTCCATCGTTACTACTCGCTCCTCGGTAGCTCACCTCTCCCTGGTCCCAAACCATGGCCTTGGATCGGCAACCTTCCGGACGTCTTCAAATATGGCGGGATGCACAAAATGCTGCTGAACTACTTCTACAAGTACGGTCGTGTTTATAAGATGTGCATTGGTAGAGCACCTGCCATTGTGGTCAGCGATCCTGAGATTGTAAAGCAGATCATGGTGAAGGATTTCTGGAAGTTCCCGAATCGGCCGCAGTTCATAAAACCCAACCCTCCTCTCGACTCTGGTTTATTCGTGGCGCGCGATGAAACGTGGAAACGTATTCGAACTACGCTGACGCCGACGTTCACCGCTACAAAACTGAAGCAGATCGTGCCGATTATTGATGGCGCCTCAGAGAGATTGATGGAAAAAATGAAAACGTTTTCTGAAACAGGTAAGCTTCTCTCGCAGTGTCGAAGCAAATGTAGCTTTTCGGGGCCGAGAAATATTGATCTATAACTCCGTTTTCCCACAAGTTCTACCACCGTTGCGGAAAAACTAAACGACAATATTTTTCAATTTTACAACGTGCCTCCTCAAAAGAGTATCACAATATTAGAAATCAAATTTTCTCAAGTTGGTAATAAGCCTACGTAGTTCAGGTAAAATAGGTTGTCGGGCCGGAACCGTTTAAGGGAGCTAGCGCTTCGAGAAACACACCCCAAGAACAGACTTCTCCCAGAATTTTAAGGCCCATGAAGAATGAAAGATAAGAGTGGCATTCTGGGTTACAGAATGATTCCAGGATTTGCATCGGTGCATGGTATGTAAATCTCGGTTTGCTTGTGCGGGCACCATGACGTCTTTGAAAAAAAAAATCTAAACAAAAAGGATTATTGCTTATATTATTAGAATGGTCCAAATTTAATAAGATGAATTAATTCATGATTGACAGCAGGTCAATCACGCAAAATCTTGTCACGCGACAGTTTTTTTCATTTGGAAAACGATTATCCCATTTTGCGTGACCATGCTCATTGTAGCGATCAGTCGAGAGATTTTGACATATCGAGTCAATTCGTCTCCTTAAATTTGTACTATGCTAATAATGTAAGCAAGAAACCCTTTTTATAAACGCGTTTCCAGTTGTCAGTCCAGAGATTCTGGCATGAATCAATTCATCTTAATTAAGAAAAGAAGCTGGGGGTCTACGAACCCATCTCTAGCAATTTTCACTTGTTTTGCAAGACTTGCGTTTTTTTTTTTTTTTTACCTCTACGTAGCCCAAGCGGTAGCCGGTACTTAATCAATGACTGACACATAATTTCGTCTCTTTTGTTGTGTCAGGCCGCCACGAAGCTCTTGGAACGTCTCACAGGATTGGTTGAGAAAACAATAAACACACTGTAAACAAATAAACACAACACAATGGACCCTATCTCCAAAGCAGTAGAGCTTCGTGCCATGTGGGGCGAATGAAATTAGAGGTTGTTGGGGGAGGGGGGGGGTTCCCTTTCTTTGCTTTCTTTTACCTCGCCTTATTTTTTTTGCCCCCCCCCCCCCCTCACCCCTTATCACTTTTCCAATTATCTGTCCCTGAAGCCGGGGCAAACGATCTTTTTGCCCGCTCGTGTAGCCGCGGCTTTACTTTTTTATGCTGATGTTTTAAATTGCACTCTCTCACTCTTTCAGGAGAAAGCGTGAACGTGAATCGCCTTTTCAGCTTGTTTGCTTTGGAGGTCATCATGAAAGCTGCGTTTGGTTTCGATACTGACCTACAGAAGAATCCCGACGAAAACTTCGTCGAAAAAGCGAAGAACGTATTTCAAACCCCTATATGGATACGCGCCTTTTCCATGTTCCCTTTTTGGAGATATTTTAGTCGCTACGTGAACGTCTTGTCAAATGCCGATTTCTTCGTTGGTCTGGCTAGAAACATGCTTGAACAAAGGCAGCAAACGGGTTCAATTGGCCAAAGAGATTTGGTACAGCTGATGTTAGAGGCTCACAAGGTTAGTAAAATGGCTTCAGTTTGCTGCGATTGAACAAGCGCAAACAAGCGAAATGAACCTTCCTATGAAACTCTGATTCCACTACCCACTGCGGTGTATTGTTTGCCTAAATGTTTACTATTTCGTTCGTGTGTTTATTTGATGTTCACTTTTTGTACGGCCATTTTGAATTCTTTGGTTATTCTTGCAATCTGGTTGGCTCTCAACATTTTATTCATGGACAAATCGCACAATTTGTTTTGCTGTAAATAGCATCCTTTTTTTAGCCCATTAGAATACAAAACCGAGCTTCCTAACTGAGTGCCGGCGGGCTATTTATATTAATATTAATCCTGTGTGATTTCAAAATGATTGCAATAAAGTGGTAATTGAACTTGGTGTTATGCAATTTTGGTCTGAAATGATACTTCTGATTTCAAATCGAACTCGCGCCGTGCGCTCGTAAATTGCACTCCACTCAGTTCAATTACCACTATTAATCACTTTTTTTTTTCACTTTAGGTTAATATTGACGGGGTCTGCAAACTCACTGACGACGAGATCACAGCTCAGTCCATCACCTTTCTTTTAGCTGGTTTTGAAACTACCGGAACCACGTTATCTAACACCGCATATTTGCTGGTAGATCATCCCGATGTCCAAGAAAGACTTATTGATGAGATAGGTGCGTGATATTGAAGTCGGCACCAAGTTCCACTCATTTCATCATACTAAAGAGAGTGCAGCGTTGAGTTAGGGATGGACAACTTGAAAATGATGGGGGTGGGGGGGGGGGGGGGGAAGGGGCTAAGGGTATTTTTAGCTTGCACCATAATCGTTTTTTTTTGTAGCATCCCCCCCCCCCCTCTCCCTCCTCTCATCACCTTTCTGAAGGTCCATCCCCTATATAAGTACTCGGGAATGATAAAGAACACGAGAGCAGTACCTGCCACTTCATGAGTATGCTTAAAAATTCCCAAGCGCTTATAAACTTTTCAAAGCAAAAAAAAAATTCTTTTTAAGAAACTAGGCAAGCATTATTTAAATCTGAATTCACAAATTTCAAAGATTTCATTGTTATTATTTGTCCTCTCGCTTCCGTCCGCCCTTTTGAATTAGACCTAGCAACAGTGATTGCAAGTTGGAGGGAGCTGTCAGCCCGTGCGTCCTTGTTTAATTAACGTTTCATGGTATTGCCTATTATCGCACTTTATCCGACCCGGCACGTTGCTTTATTACATTACTGGCCTATGTATGCCAGCATTGTTATTATATTTACAGTACATAACACATAAATACTAATACTAATACTTGTTCCTATTTCAGACCAAGCCAACAAAAACCGTGGTGACACCCCGTTGTACGATCATGTCCAAAAGATAGGGTATTTAGATCAAGTCGTATGCGAGGTCCTTCGTCTCTGTTCCCCTGCCTTCATTCTTCTCCGCGGCTGCGAAGAAGAAACTGTGTACAAGGACATTCGGTTTCCCAAAGGAGTCGATGTCAACATCCCCACGTACGTGCTTCACCGAGATCCGGAAGTCTGGGAGAACCCGCTGGAGTTTAACCCCGATAATTTCTCTCCCGAGGCGAAGGAGAAACGAGACCCCTACTCTTTCATTCCGTTTGGAACAGGTCCCCGCCAGTGCATGGGTATGCGACTCGCGCTATTGGAGATTAAGCTGGGCTTGTTAAAAATGATGCAGCGATTCACGTTTGAACGCGCTCCAGAAACAGTAGCTACACTGGAACAGCGCGCCGTCATATTGATGCAACCTAAAGATATCATATATGTTAAGATAAAAGCGCGATGAGATATCTTTCGAAGAGAAGTAAATTCATTCAGTTTTTGTCGATCTGAATAGACCTCTCGCCTGTGAGGAATTTCAAGCGTTTTTGTAGTTGAGCTGGATTTAAGTTAATAAATGTAACTGATAGGTGATAGATGAAAATTGTTTTCTTGTATTTTTGCTTTTTAAGCTTTTCCAGACTGGTTGGTTTACCCTTGTATGGAAGCTGCTGTTGTCTTCAATTTAAGAACACTATAAACCCCCATTGTTTCCTTTGTACTAGCTGGCGTCTCAGGCGGCGGAGGGGCTGCTAAAAGTGATCTCAAGAGTTTTGTACAACTGTACATGTAATTGGTCAAGAGAAATCCTACAATAGCTGATACCCCATGTAAAGGCATTTATACTACCGTAAACCCCACGCCCATGCCACCCCATCATAATGTCCAAGTTAATATTTTCCCACTTCTTGTTAGCCTTGTAACGCGTGCACCCACGTTAAGTTGTGGTCAAAATCCAGTCTGGTGCAGTTGATTGAGCGGAGTTGTTCAAACTATATGGGGTTCTACCTGGCTGGCAGCGATCCTTGGTTTGTTAGCGGTGGACTAATGCTCCACAAAGCTTAAAGTTACGCGAGTCACGCACGCAATTTAAGCTTCAAAAGTTAAGCTGCTAAATTGTTGACAATGTGTTCATGGTGGCCATTCTCGGTAGCTCAACTCTCCCTGGTCCAAACCGTGGCTTTGGATCGGAATTTCAAATATGGCGGCATGCACAAGATGCTGCTGAGTTACTTCTACAAGTATGGCCGCGTCTACAAGATTAGCTTTGGTCGAACTCCGGTGATTGGGGTCTGCGATCCTTTACATATGATAAAATTTTAACAGATTTGCAATAAACGATTTGAAATAAAATATATTATACGTGATTAAAAAGGAAAGTAAATAAACTTTAAGAAAAGGAAATGCTAAACAGGTGTGTCTTAAGACGGCGCTTGGAAACATTGATGGTAGAAATAGAGCGGATTTCATGCGGCAGAGCATTCCACAGTTCTGGCGCGGCGTCTTGAAATGACCTATCGTCCAAGGTGGCTCTAGTTCGAAAGATGGCGGTTCAAGTAGGAGACCATTAGAAAACACGTTGCACTTCGTTGATTTGTTTGGCAGGTAAACCATATAAATGACTGTTGCAACAGTCTACACGTGATGTGACAAACTCATGCACGAGAGCTTTCAGAGCTTTGGTAGCATCTGAACTTAAAAACTTATGGTAGAACTGCCGACGCACAAAGCTTACTAATATGGATAGACATGTTAAGATGAGAGTCAAACCATGACCCAAGATTCCTAACTTCGGATTTAGCTTCTATGAGTGCGTCACCAACGGAGATACTACTAAAGTTAACCTTCTCAAGCTATTGTTTGGTGCCTATGAGTATAAATTCAGTCTTGTCGTCGTTTAGCTTTAACTGATCCCTGATCATCCAATCCTTTAGATCTTTAATGCAGTCACACATAGCGTTAAGCGCGATCTCATCGTCACCTGGGACAATAGGGCTGAACGCCAAATATAACTGTGAGTGTGAATCGTCAGCATAGCAATGAACGCTTGGCAGATGCTTTACAACTGTG
>OX419346.1:4255230-4320230 GCA_948470475.1 Galaxea fascicularis
AGAACACAAGGAAACCCTCGTAAGCAGTTAGCGGTAGAGGGAACTATCGCGGGCTCAATGTTATGCTTACTGTGAGCATGCTCAAATCGAGATAAAGCAATTGTGCCGCCGATAAAACGCTGTAGTATGGACGCAGAACATTTTATCCGTTCTCATGACCTAAAGTTGCGTTAGTGTGGACGAAGCCTTATTCCGCTAAAATACCGCACACAAAAAAAAGCAACACCGCAATACCGCAATCCCCAAACTAATAGGGAGTTTTAGCAACTAGGACGGCAACGGCAACGAGAACGCCACAAAACAATAGGTTTAATGACCAAAAACAATCGCTCTGCACGTGCGTTTTACAGTTTTGTACATTTCTTTGCCGTCCTCTGCACAACAACAACGTGAAATGACCAAGTTTTATGTTTTCTCGAGAACGTGAGCGCATGACGGCAAAGTTTTCTTTCTTTTTCCTTGCTTTAACGCCGTTCATAGAAATTTAGTTCCCAGACAGTTCGTCAGCATTTTGCAAGTTAAACAAATTTCAATAATTTCGAAAGCGTCACAGAAGCGAGAAGTTATATTTTGAAATGACGTTTTCGTTGCCGTCGCCGTCGTCGTTGCTAAAACTCCCTAATGTCTCCCTCGCGCCCTCTTGTGTCATATGGTGTTCCTGGAAGTAGACAAAGCGATTTGAGTTTATTGCAAAACTGGCCGGTACAAGTACCTATGGCTCCCTCCGCTATCTCTCACCCTTCATTGCTCGCAAATTCGAGGAAGTCTTACTTTCTATCTTTTACTTGATAGTTAGCCATACTCATTATTGCTTCATACGTCACTTCATTGCTTTGTTTGTAGATGAAGCCACCGAGACTGAAGGAGAAACACCACTCTATGATCACGTGCAAAAATTAACGTATTTAGACCAGGTCGTGTGCGTGGTGTTGCGTCTCTGTGCTCCCGCCTTCAACCTTCTCCGTGGTTGCGAAGAAGAGGTTGTCTATAAAGGCATCCGTTTTCCCAACGGGGTGGATGCTAACATCCCAAACTACGTCCTACATCGGGACCCGGAAGTTTGGGAAGTCCCCTTGCAATTGAGTTCAACCCTGAGAATTTATCCCCTGAGGCGAAGGAGAAGCGGGGCCCGTATTCTTTTATTCCGTTTGGAGCAGGTCCGCGTCAGTGCATCGGAATGTGACTCGCTCTATTGGAAATTAAGCTGGTCTTGGCGAAATTTATGCAGCGATTCAAGTTTGAACGAGCCCCAGAAACGGTAGCCACATTGGAACAGCGTGCAGTCTTACTCATGGTACCCAAAGATACCATCCGTATGTAAAAATAATAGCGCGTTAAACCATTTAGCAATGTCTCAAAGTTTTTTACTTTTTCATGTATAGTCAAGTTACGAAATTCACGCGAGAGACCTATTCTACGTCATATAGAGTGTTTTCACATGACGTCTCGGGGGCCATATTGGTGTCCCAACACAAAGAAACGGCGGCCATGTTGGTGTCCCAATCTAAACCTCTGGGAATTGCATTCTATTTTTATGCAAAGTCTGATTCACGTACACGGTGTGATTATCGCCAAAGTCTTGACGTATAGGTGGTTTGGTGGTTTTCACGTTACATCATCGCCGCCATGCTGGTGGACGGCAAACAATAGATCTCTCATTGGCTCGTCATGTTCGTCCACCAGCATTTGTCCATTCGCCATTGTTATCTCTGTCTCTAGAGGTCTCTACAGCGTCTACACAACAGACGCACGCGGCCTAAAACTTGTAATCGATTTTTGGATCCACAGTCAAAGCAAAAGTTGTAAGTAAGTTGCGCGCCACAATCAAGTTGCAGGCAAAAAGTGAAAAGAATAAATTGTATAATAGATTAACATTGGTGATGGTTGAGGGGCTGTCAATTTTCAGTATTCCGCTCTCGCGGTCCAAATGAACTTACAAGACTAGAAACAAAACAGGCAGACATAGTAACATATGCATGGGGGGGGGAGGGGGGGGGGGAGTGGTACCACAATTCAGATCAACCTGTTTGAAGTCCTGCGGCTTTTGGTGGTTTTGGCGGAAAGTTGAGGAATAAAGAGAAGGTGTGTTCCGGCTAACGTGCAACGTTTTGCGACCGAGAGGCCAGTTCTTTATTTTAGGATTGGAATTCGCGACAAGAGGAACTAACATTAATTGTTGTGGTGTTTTCATCGGGGTTTTATAGATTCAAACTCCTTTGAGTTGTTATTTTTAACTCTAAAGAGTTATTTCTGAAGGTCTGGCCCCGGTTGTTCAAACGTTGGATAGCGCTATCCACCGGATAAATCACTATCCAACGGATAATTATTGGAAAAGCTAATTGCACTATCCACTGGATAGATATTAATGCGGTGGATAGCGCTATCCAGCCTTTGAACAATCAGGGCCTGTACCTTTACTTATTTATTAGTTTACATAATTTTGTATTACCAATAAGAAAACTCAAGGTGCAAATAATTTGTACTGCTTTGATCTTCGCAGTCTAACAATCGGCCCATTCGCACTAATACCTTGGATCTGTTTATAGAGCAAACCGCGATATCGGGGTAAACAGGTTATTCCTGGAGCCGAGTATACTTCTTGCTTCTACTATCACGTAGCAGATTGTAATCAGTGCCAAGATAGCACCTGGTTTTTCTTTAAAAAACAGAACTAAAAAACTACTTAACGAGACCTCGACGCTTTAATAAAACGTTTTGGTCCGTATTGTTATTTAAATCTTCAAGCTTTGAGCTTTAATGAATCTTGAATCGATTAAATTTGCATGAAGAGCCATTTTAGAACTCGGGTGTGTGTATTCTGTTTATTAGACCAGAAGTACAAATCCGGCATTTAAGAACCACTCTGGAACTGCTCGACCAAGAAAGAAAAAAGGAAATCATTTATTTCACTGATGTTTGTATTGATACACGATCTCCAGAGTCTCTCCAGGATTTGAACGGTTTCGTGACCGGTTTTGGAGGTCTCCGAAGTAACGCAATCCACTGAAACAGACACCTGGCCTCACAGTTGAAAGTCATTAGCGAGAGGTAGATTTTGTGTGAGCGAATTCCCCATAACATTTTCTGCTTAAAAACTAAAATTTAAGTTAACTTCAAGATTGTTTTCACTAGAGGAAAACGTAATGACTCGTAAAGAGCTGAAGAATGGAAACCGGAACAGGTCCAATCTTGCATGACATTACCTGATCTGCATCTCACTTGAGTTGCATATCAATATTCACAGTTGTCGATAGAAAAGCACGCAAATATGGTGGACCCTCTAGAATTTCTACAGGGCATATGCTGGTCGAGTTGGCTAGCGGCGATCCTTGGTTTGCTAGCGTTAATCCGTTGGCAAGGTCTCCATCGATACAACTTGTTCCTCGGTAACTCACCTCTCCCTGGTCCCAAACCATGGCCTTGGATCGGCAACCTTCCGGACGTCTTCAAATATGGCGGAATACACAAAATGCTGCTGAACTACTTCTACAAGTATGGAAACGTCCACAAGATGTGCCTTGGTAGAGCACCGGCCATTGTGGTCAGTGATCCTGAGATTGTGAGGCAAATTATGGTGAAGGAGTTTTGGAAGTTTCGCAATCGACCCGCTGCTCTTAATCCCAAACCTCCCTTAGGCTCAAATCTATTCATCGCGCGTGATGAGAACTGGAGGCGTATTCGCAACACCATTTCGCCAACATTCACCGCAGCCAAGCTAAAACAGATCGTTCCTATAATAGAGATTGCCTCGGAGAAGCTGATATCAAAAATGCAAAGGTTTTCTGAGACAGGTAAATATAATTCGTGCGTGACGTCTGCGATTATTGTAGCACCTACACAATGGTTGGGGTTGATTTCATAACGTTTGCTGACCACATAACAAGTAGATGAGTTTAACGTGCGACTGGACACCAACCTCTCCCTCCCCCTCGAAAAGATAGAGTTTAGGTTTTGCCTGTCGTGACATTCATGCAGTGGCCCATCAGGCGGTGTTGGACACGACTCTCAAAGCATGCCGGGAGAAATTTCCGACAGCTCTCATTTTCGCCTGATCGCCGGACGGTAAACAACTCCGTCGAGGGAGAAGATAGTCAAGATATGAGGACTGCTTCCCATGCTCAAAGAAATCTCCGAAGATGTACACATTAAATCGTTCGCGGGGAAAGTAGCAGCTATAAATGCTTACTGCTGGATGCATAATGGGAGTATTTACTGCATGAAACAACTCGGGCAAACCCCACTTAATTGATCGTATTTACTGCATGGAACAATTCGCACTTATTTCGATCGGCACTTTCTTCTTATTTGGAGTCTTATTGCTGACCAACAAGATACGCGCTATCGTGGTGTTTGATGGATTTTCGTCGAACACAAAAAGAGGAATCCACAAGGAAAAGGTGAGAATAATTCGAAAACAAAGCAATGTTGTGTTACTGTTTTTGAATCGAAAACTCGTGCAAAGCTTGAGTAATCGAGTCTCAGTCACTGTATTTTCTAATCAAAAGGAATCGTGACGAGTCTGCCAGTCAAGGGTTGGCCCTTTGGAGACAAGGAGAGAAAGACAAGGCAAGGATTTTTTTTTTAAAAGCAGTGGATGTAACAAATGAAATGGCCCTGAAGGTGTTTGAGGTATGCATAAGTTTTAAAATTCTTTTAGTTGTATTGGAGTAACTCTCTAAAGAACTGACAGACTCAATGTTGCCTTTTTTGAGTAAGTTTGATGTCTTACACATGCATTAATTATTTGAAAGGTTCTTGTCATTACTTCTATAATTTAACTGTAAGCTAAGTTTATACATATTGAAGCATAATTCATTGCATTGCCTTGAATTTGAGTAAATGCATGCCAGAAAAATGTATTTTGATGTAATGTATTTGCATTGGTATTTTTCCATTGTCGCTGAGGTTATTATTTTTTTATTTAGTCTTACAGGGAGAAGAAAATTCAGTGTGTAGTTCCTGAACTTGGAAGGCTTCACTGATTTTGTGATATCAGAGGATTCTGACTTCTTGACACACTTAAATTCCAGGTGAACAAAATTTCAAAACTAAAAACTCAGTTTATCTATTAAATGTACAGGGGGTGTAAATGTATAAACCAGCTTGGGTGCCAGAAATGTTTTTTTTTTTCTCGGAGACTGCACATGGAAGTAAATAAGGTTAATTTTTTTTATTGCAGGTTTATGGGCATAAATATAACTAGTAAATCTCAAGTAACTCTTGTTGAAAATTATTCATTGGACCGAAGTGTTGTTGTCAACAAAGTGGTGATCAAGTAATGATTTTAATATTACTGTAGCTACATTTTATGTTCATTACTTTGCCAGAAGCTGACACAACAGCACCTCCCATTGTACCTCATATTGACTGTACCAATGCAATTGTTCAACTGAAGGTCATCAGTGTGGAACAAGGAACATTGCTATGGACTGTTCCATGTTTTCCATTTTTTGACTATTGAGCGGAGGAAGACAAAATCAGCCAGACAGAATGGAGTTCTACAAAAGGCTATTATGATTTTCAGAGCATGCAATGAAATCTGGACTTCTCAAGTTAAAGACACGGTGACCGGAACTGAGCGCTAGCTTAAAAGACTGATTAAGGATTCATTAGTCAACAAATCGAGACAGCATATTGATGTCGGTTACGTATGTAATGTAAGAAGCGATTGACAAGATTAGCAGGTTTTGATTACAAACTTCACTAAGAAAATGTGCCTTTCGATTAGTACAAATCAGTTGTGATCTAAACGCCGTGAGCGGAACTTATTAAACTACAGAAGTAAACTCAAACTAAAGTGTGACTTTTTCTGGATACTATCTCCTGCGGCCGGAGAGTTCAGGAAACGTGGCGACCACGACGGGAGTGATCGAGTGAGTGAGTATAATTTAGTCCTCCATTTGAAATTTCAAGGGCAACTTAACTACGAAGAAGATGGCTAGCGAAGCCCTCGAATCTACACTACAAACGAAACTAACGCAACTTGCAATCACTCAAGACAAAACTGGAGATGTCCTGAAAACTGAAAAGAGAAGTACAATAGCAAGACACTTAGAAACCTTGAAGAACACGCTAACAGATGTGGAACACGCGCGGAGAGCGGTCGAAGCCCAAAAGATTGCAGCAAAGGAAACCACTGAAGAAATCAAAGAATGGAATGCTGGTGTGGAAGCTAAAGTCGTACAAGCAGATGAAAACCTTGAAATCCTCGAGGAATGGTTGCGCGATCAGAAACTGAGGCAGGAAACTCATGAGCAAGAAGAGCGAATGCAATTCGAGATCAAGCTATACGAAACCAAACTAAAGCTTCAAGAAGAACTAGAACAGAAGAAGAATGAGGTCAGCGACACACCCAATACGCAAGCTAAGTTGCCAAAATTAGTCATTACTAAATTCAATGGAAGTTTTGCAGACTGGCCAAGGTTCTGGGGCCAATACTCTGAAACCATAGACAAGAGCAGCGTACCACCAGTGACCAAATTCAGCTACCTGAGAGAGCTACTAGACCACAAAGTTAAGAAAGCAGTAGAAGGCTTGCCACACACCGCAGAAGGTTATAATCGTGCCGTATCCATCCTCAAGGACAGATTTGGCAAGGAGAGTGAGATAGTCAATGCCTACGTGAAAGAATTACTCGATCTGCCTTACATCCCTACACCAAACGCCAGGAAGATTCATGAGTTCTACGACAAGCTCTCATATTGCGTGCAATCGCTGGAAAGCCTAAAACAACTCCACACAGTTAATGGAATGGCATCGATGACTCTGGAAAAGCTACCGGCAATAAGAGGAGACCTCGTCAGGAATGACCCAGATTGGGAAACCTGGGGTTTCTTAAAACTAACCGAAGCACTAAAGCTGTGGACGCGTCGAAATCCAACCGAGGGCAGCAAAGAAAGACCAAACCGAGTTTTCCAAACACAACAGAAGGAAGGCAAACGTTCGTGCGTGTATTGTCACGCCAGCGACCACAAGCCATCGGAATGTACCGCAGTGACGTCAATAGAAAAGCGTAAAGGAATTCTAACGACAAAGAAGTTGTGTTTCAATTGCACAGGTCCTTATCACAGATCTGCAGAATGCAAAAGCACCGCCACATGTCAACACTGCAAGAGGAGACACCACACGTCGATTTGCGATAAGACAAAGGAATTAAAACCTGAAGGAGTGATGACAGCCCACCCACACTCAGGCGAAGGCGTTATTTATCCGGTCGTTCTTATCGAAATTGATGGCATTAAGACGCACGCGTTACTGGACACAGGCGCCGGAAGTTCTTACGCGTCGGCGAAATTGATCAAAGCCCTAAACAAAAGGCCGAAAGAAACGAAAACAAAAAGAATCGACATGATGCTTGGTTCAACCACAACAAAGGTCGAGATTTATTCAGCTACCCTCAACGCAGTTGACAGCGACTTCAAAATGAACATTGAGTTATCGAAAGTTCAGAAACCTCAACTGATGACAATCGACAATCCCAATTACGCTGCGCTGGTCGAGAAATACAGCCATCTTAAAGGTGTCAAAATCAATGACCCCGATGATAGACCTCAATTTCCGATTCACGTGGTACTAGGGGCCAGCGAATACGCTTCCATAAAAACGACAACAGCACAAAGAGTAGGAAAACCAGGACAGCCCGTGGCGGAACGGACGCTACTTGGTTGGACAGTCATGTCACCTGGAAGTGAGGACGTCGGCCACCCAATTCTGTTGACGCAATCGACCTCTGCAGATTACGAACAATTGTGCGCTCTGGACGTACTTGGCCTCGCAGACACCCCAGAGAACGATCAACTCACGGTATTTGAAGAATTTAAAGAACAATTGGAGCGCAGTCCCGAAGGATGGTACCAAACTAAGCTGCCCTGGAAAGAGAACCATCCTCCGTTACCTACAAACGAAACTGGAAGCAAGAGACGATTGGAGCACCTTATCCGTAAGTTACAACGCAACTGCCAGTATGGAGAATACGATGACATCATCCAGGAGCAACTGCAGCAAGGAGTGATCGAGATCGCGCCCGAGAAACCTAGTACAAAGGAGTTCTACATCCCGCACAAAGGAGTTAACAGGAAGGAAGCCGAGAGCACTAAACTTCGAATAGTATACGACGCATCAGCCAGAGAAAGCAACAGTCAGCCATCACTAAACGATTGCCTTCATCCAGGCCCCCCGCTACAAAATCTGCTCTGGAGCATTTTGGTGCGTTCAAGGTTCTACCCCCTGATCCTAACTGGAGACCTCCAGAAGGCATTCTTACAGATCCGAATCAAGCAGGAAGAAAGGGACGCGTTGCGGTTTCATTGGAGACACCCTAGCAGTTGCCAGACCGTAGTCTACCGGTTCACGAGAGCATTATTTGGTCTTACGTGCTCACCATTTCTCCTTGGAGGAGTAATACAGCAGCATCTCGAGAAGTGGGAACATCGATACCCAGAACTGGTCAAAGAGATACGCGACGGCCTTTACGTTGACGATTTGATGGCAGGGGGAGCAACCATCGAGGAAACGAAAGGGAAGAAAGCTGCCACTATTGAAGTTTTCCAAGACGCCACCTTCACAGTTCATAAATGGCACTCTAATTCCTCAGAGCTTGAAGCAGAAAACGATTCTGACGCAGGAGAGTTGACACACGCAAAACAACAGCTTGGAGGCACCAAGCCATCCGGATGTAAACTGCTTGGTCTACCCTGGGACCGAGAACAAGACGTCCTCCGCGTCGTTTTAAACGTTGAAGAGGGAAGCAGCACTACCAAGAGGAGCATTCTGTCACAGCTCGCCAAGGTATACGATCCATTAGGCCTAGCCTCACCAAACACGCTGAATGGGAAGCTACTATATCGTGACATCTGTGATACCAAGGTACCCTGGGATGCTCAACTACCAGAACCACTGCTAAAACGCTGGACGGGATGGAGCAACACCTTAACTGACGACCTGACGGTTCCACGCGCACTTGCACCATATCACCAGCCGATCTCTGAAATCACGTTACATGCTTTCGGTGACGCAAGCATCCACGGAGTCAGCGCCGCCGTTTACGCGGTCGTCCAACAAACTCAAGGCCTTACACAAGGCCTCGTCTGCGCAAAGTCTCGCATCGCGAAACGTAACTTGACTATTCCTCGGCTGGAACTGATAGCTGGGCACATGGCAGTGAATCTCGTGACCAATGTGCAAAAGGCCCTTCGCACAGATCCAGTCGGAATCCACTGCTGGCTAGATTCGACAGTTGCACTCTACTGGATTAAAGGCAAAGGGGAGTATAGGCAGTTCGTGGCTAACAGAGTTCATAAGATTCAGCAGTTCAGTGAAGTCTCATGGCATCACGTTCCGACCTCAGAAAATCCAGCTGATCTGGGGAGTCGAGGGCTAAATGTCGTAAACAGTCAACTGTGGAAAAAGGGCCCTACCTGGTTAAGCGACCCACCTAAATGGCCACAAGACGTGCTGTTAAGTCCTTCACCTGAGAGCCTGGCAGAAGCTAAGACCACACGAGAAATACTGACGACAGCCATGACCGAAAATGATGCCCTTAACCATCTGTTTGACAAGTACCCACTCAAAACCGTGTTAAGAATTGGAGCATGGATTTATCGCTTTATCTACAACTGCCAAAATAACCCTGGAAGAAAACAGCAAGGACCAATCAGCACGCAGGAAGTCGAGCAGCAGGAACTGTGGTGGATCAAGCAAGCCCAAAAGGCGGCTCAGCACAGCTCACAGTTTCAAGCAGATCAACTCCAACTGAATCTTCAATTGAATGCCCAACAAGTGCTGGAATGCAGAGGGCGTATCCTTGGGGAATACCCGATTTACCTACCAGATAATCACCCCTTCACCCAGAAACTAGTCTTCCAAGCTCACCTCGCCACTCTCCACGGAGGCGTGGGCCTCACGATGGCGAAGGTACGAGAAAAGTACTGGGTGCCTCGACTGCGACGCCTAGCAAAAAAGATGAGGGGAACCTGCAACGGGTGCAAGAGATTACGAGCAAAGCCCTACCCAGCACCACCACCGGGAAACTTGCCCAGCACGAGGACGCAAGGTTCTACTCCATTTCAGGTCGTAGGAGTCGACTTTGCTGGACCAATTCGTTACAAGTCTACCCCCAAAACGGAGAGTAAAGCCTATCTAGTACTATATGCATGCAGTCTTACCAGAGCAGTCCACCTGGATTTGCTGAAGTCCTTGGAAGTTCGAGAGTTCATCCCAAGCCTTAAAAGGTTCATTGCTCGCAGAGGAAGGTCGGAAATCATCTACTCAGACAATGGCGCAACCTTCAAAGCCGCAGCGAAATGGCTTCAAAAGGTACGAAAAGATGAGCAGTTTCACAAGTTCTTGGCAGACTCCTCTATCAAATGGCATTTCAATTTAAGTCGGGCCCCATGGTGGGGAGGGCAGTTTGAGCGCCTCATAGGCCTATTTAAGAGTGCCTTCAACAAGTCAATCGGTAACGCAACGCTACGATGGGCAGAGCTTGAGGAAGTGGTGTTAGACGTTGAAGTTGCCCTCAACAATCGACCTTTGGGTTACCTAGAAGATGATGTCGAGCTACCTGTCCTCACCCCACACTCAATGTTGCATATGAACCCGAGCTATTTGCCAGAGCTGGAAGCGTATCATGTACCTGACAAAGATTTACGGAAACGGGCCAAATATCTTATCAAGTGTAAAGAAGTCATGTGGAATCGTTGGACTCGTGAGTATCTGAGGAGCCTGCGAGAACAACATCGTCAAGCTGGAGGAGAGCAGACATGCCATCCTAATACCGGTGATGTCGTCATCGTGAAAGATGACAACAAAAACAGGCACTTGTGGAAGCTTGGTATCGTGTCCAAACTGATCAAAGGCAAAGACGGAATCGTGAGAGGGGCCCAACTAAAAACGACCAACGGTAGCATTGAACGCCCAGTTCAGCTCCTGTATCACTTGGAACTGACATGTGATCGCCAAGCTAACACTGTGCTCGATCCAACAGCCCCTGAGTTCAGACCATTGAGTTCTAGACCACGCAGAGATGCCGCAGTCGCGGCCGCGGTTAGGATGCAGGACATTGCAGCACAAGAGTGAACATTATTCCTTATTGTATAGCGTTTAATCGGAACTCATGAACTAGTTTGAGTGTTTCATCTAAATTCCTTGACAGCAATTTATATGGGGGAGGGTGACCGGAACTGAGCGCTAGCTTAAAAGACTGATTAAGGATTCATTAGTCAACAAATCGAGATAGCATATTGATGTCGGTTACGTATGTAATGTAAGAAGCGATTGACAAGATTAGCAGGTTTTGATTACAAACTTCACTAAGAAAATGTGCCTTTCGATTAGTACAAATCAGTTGTGATCTAAACGCCGTGAGCGGAACTTATTAAACTACAGAAGTAAACTCAAACTAAAGTGTGACTTTTTCTGGATACTATCTCCTGCGGCCGGAGAGTTCAGGAAAACGGTTATGTAACCTTGACCACATCATGCTTTCTTGAGATGAAAATAAAAAATAAATGACCATAGAAGTGTTGACTCTGTTTACATTTCCTCATGTGAGGTTGACTGCTTAAGTGAACAAAGTACAGGAGACAGTGATGATGAGGGAGACCCTGAGTCAGACAGGAGAGACTCAGGAGGCCTTAGTGCTACATACCCTCCCATTTAAGGTTATGGGGGTTGCCCACATATTAAACAAGACAATATGTTTAAATTATGCAAATGCAATTAGTGTTTTTATTGACTATGGACTTGGATTCAAACAAGTTGGCTACATTGGCCAAGAACTAACTAAATTCAATTCATCCATCCTCTTATCCAGCAAGGCAGGCTACAGTACGCCTCTGTTCATGACATGAAATTTTTAACAGCATGGGCCAAATCAGGGTATTTTATGACATTGCAACTTGCATTTGAAGGGGAATAACCATCCCAAGTTTTAAGAGCTAGTAAAACCATTCAGTAGTCTGTCAAAATATTGTTACATTTGATTTTTCTTGGTCAAAGCATCCCTGTATGGATGATCTGCATACAGTGTATATGTGCATTTCTTTGGCGGTTAGTTGGGAGTGCCTCCACTTGAGGGCCAAAAGGCCGCTTTGAGGACATGCCGAAGAACTGGATCACATAAACACTAAAAACAAATAGCAGGAAAGCATTACAACATAATACAACAATAATACATACTCTTATAGTAATAAAACTTCTACAGGAATCACACCATCAACTCCCGCGAAATGCCGTGAAATTGAGGAGAATATGTGACAAATTACGAAAAAGCCCAAACTTCAAGGCAGATTTTCATCGTTAAAATGGCGGGGCCCGCCTGGGCCCGCCGCACGTTTCTTAAAGATCAACTATCGAACTAAAGTTCTGTGCAAAAATAATCCCCGATACTGACCCTTGATTGTCGAAAATCGAACAAATGATTGTCCATGTCAAACGCGTGTGCGTGACAACCGTTTTCAATTCAACAAGATTTCCATCGACTAGTTTTAATACAAAAAATGCTTACCTGAATTTAAAACTTGAACAATAACTGGCCCATATATTAAACTTGAAGCTCCCAGAAAATATTCCTTTCTTTCTTTACATCAATGTGGAAATCGGTCGAAGACGATGAACCATTCTTGACATTCCGAGACGAAAGTGTCCGCCATTGCTTCTGCAAAGGCGACGTTATGATTGGCCGATTAATGTCACGTGAACCGTGTCCAACACCGCCTGGTGGCCCATGGTTGGGTTTGTGTGTGGGTACCGTGAAGACACACGTCTCAAAACCTGACCACGATCTAGAGCGACAATTTCAGACCACGATATATAGATTGACGTACTCTGTTGAAGATTTATCCTCTAAAGTCTCTCTTTTTTCCCAAACAAGCTTGGCTTGGCTGGAGTTGCTGACAAAACGTGACGAGCACCCTTAAATCCAAGATCCTAGCAACACGAACTAACACGTATCCTTAATCTTTAATTGGATAAATTGCTAATAGCAAGGGTGATCTGGCAATGGCAAAGCATGATTGTTGTAGAATTTTATGTAGTCAAGTAATTGGTTTTGTCATTTTGAAATATCTTCAGGTAGCACGAATCACTATGTAGCCGGAGCTAAAGGGAATATCGACTCATGTTTTTCGTGCACTTAATCGCAAACACGTCCACACAAGCATCGCTTTTGATTCCCGACATTTTTTTGACAAATTAGACAGAAGTAGCCAATTATTCACATAATTGTCTCGACAGCAGCTAGGCTTATATCGGATGATCGTTCTGTTCTGTTGGTTCTGTGATCATTCTGCGTTTCTGTGATGGCATTAGATAAATGTTTTTCTTATGACCAGTCATTGATGAGACTTCCTGTCCCTAACAAAAGTATGCAGATCTCACCGGCTAATCGGTTTACTGGTTAGAATTAGGCTGCCGATATCTGTGTTTAACAAAGGAAGGATCAGAAGATGTAGGAAATGATTAATTAGTAATTTTCAGAAGAACAGCAGCCAGTCAACGAAAATTGCGCTGATACTATAATACAAGTTCTGCGCAGTGATTTCTTGTGACTGTTTAATTTCCTAAACTAGCATTTTAGCAAGTGTTTATCTCCGGCCTAACGCAGACTCCCTGTTGCTATATCACGGTTGCAACTTCAAGAGCATTCAGTTGACCCTCCAGCAATCCTTTTATCACCACGTTTACTCCATCCCTTAAAAGCAAAAGCCTTAGAAAAGACAGAAAAATCTGCGTAGTATCGTCAGCCTGTGAACGTAAAGGCCAACGAAACTGATTTGAAAATACTTGATTTGTCAGTACGGCCATCAATTTTTACAGTCACGATATGCCTCTCCAGTTGTTAGGAAATTACCTCTCAGAACTTCGGAACTCTTTTAGTAATATTGGCAATGTTTTCGTGTATTTGAGGGCAACCCCAGATGTCGGGTTTTCGAAGCGTATTTTATCGTGGCTATGAGGATGCAAGCGACCTGAGTTCGTCTCATGCTCACCTTTTAAAACTGTCATTAATCGGTCATCAGCCCAACACTATAGGACCGGAAGTGTTCTATTCTGTAGAAAAACGGGCACCGTCTGTCAGGTTCGGTCAGGTGCTATCTCTGATTCTGCGCGCTGGCTCCAGGTCACCTCAACCGGGTAAATTGCGTTCAGTTTGCGCAATGAATTATGTGGTGCTGTAAGTATGGGCAGCAACTGTCAAGAATAATATAATATAATAATAATATAGCACGAAGACCAGAATCTTCGAGGATTTTCGATTCAAATAAATATTTATGTTTCAATCCTCGTAGGTGAAAGCGCCGATGTCAGTCAAATGTTCAGCTTGTTTGCGCTGGATGTCATAATGAAAGCTGCGTTTGGTCTGGAGACCGACATCCAACTGAACCCTGATCCGGTATTCGTCGAGAAAGCAAAAAGGGTTTTCCAAACACCCTTCTGGATTCGATTCTTTTCCATGTTCCCCTTATGGAATTACTTTAGGAGGTATAGTGCACTTAAATGTCAAATGTTACCGTTTGGCAAATTTAATCCTTTACATTCCCATGAATAGCCACTGTCATCACTTAACATATCACTAGTCAAGCGTACAGACATGAGAATACAGGAAATGATCCCCAGTGATCAGTCGAGTTGACGTTTATACAAATTCTCCCTACTTGTAACAAACGAAATATGTGAGAATTGTAAAGAGAATTAGAAATGTTGATACTGGGGATTAGCGATTTAACTCAACCTCTGAACACAATTCTTCGCATCGTAGATACATCAACGTCCTCCAGGAAGCGGACTACTTTTTGGCCTTAGCGAAAGAAATGGTGGAGCAAAGAAACCAGCAGGGTTTCAAGGGCCAAACGGACCTTGTGCAACTGATGCTAAACGCACACGAAGAACATGTGGACGGAGTTAGTAAGCTTAGTGATGACGAGATTATGGCCCAATGTGTTCTATTTCTAGTGGCAGGTTTCGAAACTACAGGTAAATGAAACTATGGGTAATTGGCCTAGCGGCGAAAGAAAGCTTCCCCACACTGGGGTCTTGGGTATGCCTATTTTCTACGAAACAATGAATGGTCTATCCCTTCGATCTTTACCTAGCTAAGCAAGCAGTTTGTAGGAGGAAATTAATTGTCGTACACTTTTTTTTTTTTCATGAAAACGTTTAAGTTTGGAGCTAATGCTCGACGTCCTTAGTTTGTTTCCGCGATTTGAGCCTGAAAACGTTCCTAATGTGTTCTTAAGTTACATGGTATACACACGATGTCGCCGGCGCCAACCAACTGCTGGTAAATTAGCTTTAAAAAAGCATTAAACATAGAGGTTCACAACGCGACATAAAGTCACCAGATTTTGCCGTGAAAAAGCAGGAAAAGTTCATGTTTACATAATATACTACTCATTTAATCATATTATAATTTTGGCTAATCTCAGCCTCAACGTTCTTATAAAAAAGGTTCTTATGAAAAAAGTGTATTAACAGGTACTGGCCAAAACGAGGTTTTACATGGGTGATTTCAAACTGACTTGCTTCTAATATTGTTTTTACTCGCGGTCCAGGCAATACTTTGACGAGCATTGCATATTATCTGGCTACATACCCTGATGTTCAAGATCGTCTCCTCCAGGAAATTGACGAGTTGGTCGAGACGCGCGATAATAAGGCACTATATGACGTGGTACAAAAAGTCGGGTACATCGATCAAGTCACCTGGGAGGTCCTGCGTCTCTGTGGACCTGCATTCAACATTATCCGAGAGTGCGCAGAAGACACCATTTACAAAGGTATTCGCTTTCCTAAGGGTATCAGCATTAACATCCCAACGTACGTTTTGCATCGGGACCCGCAAGTATGGGAGAATCCACTGGAATTCAACCCTAAAAATTTCTCCCCTGAAGCGAAACAGAAGCGGGATCCGTTCTCATTTCAACCGTTTGGATCAGGCCCACGGCAGTGCATTGGAATGCGGCTAGCTATGTTGGAAATCAAACTAGGACTAATGAAAGTGTTGCGGCGATTCAAGTTTGAACGCGCCCCTGAAACCGTCGTAACATTGGAGCATAAGGCAATGCTCCTGATGTCACCCAAGGATACCATCTACGTCAAGATAAGAGCCCGTTAAATGAGGGTCCCCTATACCACTTTGCAAAATGCATTCACGTAAAAATATTGAGACTGTTCACGCGTCACGGATAATTCCCAAAATTCGTTCACGTTCACGATAAATCAAATATCGGCAATCACGAATCACGAATAAACAAATAAACCTAAATCACGTTTCACGAGAAAAAAATAGTCCCAATCACGTTTCACGAAAAAAGTATAGGGGACCCTCTTAAATGAAGCTGGAATCTTTCCGTGAAAAGCTTTATCTCTGTTTTAGCACTTTCTTGGTCTTTTCTTAAAGCTTTTTTAAAGCTTAAAAGACGTTCCATGTGTTTTTAAGTCGATCCCTGCAAACAAACACCCGTAGTCACTGCGCGGATAGAACTTCATTGTGCATTGATCGGTGTTTGCGGAATCAACCATACTTGGTAGCGCAAATGCTTTGGCAAAGCAAATATCTTGTCTACTAAGTTCCAAGCAATATATAGCGGAAGTAAGAATTTCACAAAGTACATGGTACAAAAATGGAATCTTGAATTTTATTCTTTATTTGATTTTACTTTATGTTATTTACAAATTCTTTAGCTCCAAAGTTGTGAGCAGACTTGCTATAATGACTCAGTTATGTTTTCACTTTTATGTTTGAAAATCTCGTGGTCTTTAGTCATGTGATGACTATTTTTTTCTTTTGGTTTATTTACAAACATACATACACTTGTAAAGCGCTTGGTTAGTCATGGTTGTGTAATTATATGGCAAATAATTGTTAGGAAATCGAAGGATGACAAGACTATGAAGCAACCTATAAAAGGTCTAGTTATTTGCTATATACACACGACACCCGCTTAATACTCTCTTGTATTTTGTTTAAGCCGTACCATTTTGTTTTTGAGGTGGGATTAAATTGGGGAGGGATAAGCAATTTTTGGACGCTTGTTTTGAATAGCAAATTTTTCCACGGGTTTCCAAGTTTTTCTTGACAACTTTCTTAATCACCAGGAAAACTCTTCATATAAGATTGATTTTTGTGTCAGTTTTCGACCCTGAAATCTAAAATGCATGGTCCACTCGGATCAAGGTCGACACTCACCACAAATCAAGGGTTTCTTTGAGCAAGCAAATTGTAAAAGAAACTACAACGGTCCGCATAAGGATAATTATCCTAAGGCTCATCGTCTTAATTAGTTGCTATGAAAAAGAAAACATTTGCCCAGTCATCATATTTAAAACGAAATCCAATATCACAGTTCAGAGAATACGGGAAGTAAGAGGAATAGGCTATACATTCTATATAACGCCTGTGTAAGATTCACTGAATAAAACAGGATTTCAACGTCCCTTTTCTTAGAAAATACGAGTTGCGTTCATAAGGCTACTGGGAACTTTAAATCCCGGTGACAGACCATTTTCGTCAAAAGGAAGGAAGTAAAAGTCCGCAAAATGTCCCAATTGGCCGTAATAGCAAGTATCTGTAGGATATACAAAACTGGCTTGGAATAACAATTCATAGCCAATATAACGAACCTCGAAGTTTTGTTTGGGAGATGACACCACCAGGAAATTATCGTTTCTTACGATTTGCACCACTGATGTGATGATTTTAGAACTTATGAGATCTGTTTCAGCTAAGGTGTAGTTTCCAATATAAGGCCCCGGCTCGACTGGGAATGGGGCGGAACGTTGTAAGTCAAAGAGAGTGTCATTTAAAGCAGGGAGAAGTATTTTAAAGATGTCGCGTTCTAGTGAGGGTGGGGTTCCTTTCGGAATAAAGGTATTTGAACTTATGAGTAGATTCATGCCAACTTGCAGCTCAGGGACCACCGAAAATGCTGCCGTGTACGAATCGATGTTGCCCCCTTTATTTCGAACCAGATAATTTTCTTGGAACGTCATTTCCCACGGAGCTCCCCATAACGTTACCCCGTCAGAAGCAATATTCATAGGGTACATCATTTCCCAGAGAGAAGCCGGTTCAAAGAGGCTTTGTCTCGATGGCTGGGTAAACATCATTCCAAGCTTGGCCATGTCTTCGAGCGTTGAGTACATTTGGCCAGTTGGGGCGATCCAGTTGATATTCATGAAGGGAAGCCTTGTGCCATTTGCATAATGCGGAAAAGCCATGTTCTTACGCACATCTTCGGTGATGACAAACCCAGTGTCAGTCATGTTTAAGGGTCCCAAGATACGCTCGCTTACCCAGCTCTCAAAGGTCTGATTTTTCAAGAGTCTCTCAGTCAGCAGCCTGCCAAGTAAAGCGTATCCAAGGTTACTGTAAGAAGGCATAGTTCCTGGGGGTAGCACCAGGCTGCGATTCTTCAGTTTCTCTAATTGGTCTTCGGAAGTGACATTGGCACAAATGAAGAAGCAAGGTGCTTCGCGTGGTAACCCCGACATCTGACTCGCAATTTGTCTCATAGTGATATTCTTCATCGTGAAGGGATTTTTAATGTAAAAATCCGGAGCGTATTTACTTAAAGGGTCATCGAGCGAATCAATCAAGCCATCTTCGTAAAATTTATACAGCATCAAGACTACGAAGACCTTAGAGATGCTTCCAATTCGGTAAACCGTCTGGTCACTGGGCTTGTTTTCCCCTTTGTAAACTTTACGTCCATAATGCGAACTCCAGAGCGTCCGATTCTGATAGAATATGTTGACTGATATCGCAGGAAGCTGTGCTGTTGTGTTGACAGCAGAGTTGACAAGGTCTCCAATCCTTGATAGCGCCTTGGAAAGCCCTTGAGGAATGGAGTTCGGCATGGGAAGAAGACTTGGTTGCCGAGGACATGGAAGCTGATATTTCGGCAACTCAGTTTTGCTCTCTCTAGTGTTGATGTCTACTCCACCGTTCTCGTCGTTTCGCTTGACATCGCACTGTTTATCGTCCTTTAAGACCTGCCAAATGAGCAAAGCTGTCACGATAATTGCGACTATGCACGCTATAGAAGCGACAGCTTGCCATATTCTCACTGTTCGTGAATTTTGGAACGTTATCGACTCAATCACGAGATTTTCAACACTCGCCATTGCTTAGGAAATCGAAAACCGCTGTCGGTCAAAGTGGCGTCGCTTTTTCTTTTGCTCTGCCCTATAAACGCTTTGCGAAATCGCCGTGCGCACGTCATCAAGGTAACCCAAGCATTAGATAACTATCAGTGCTCATAAGCGTGCGACAATTACCGATGCCAGACCTATGCGATTTATCACCTGTGTCACGTCCATGAAATAAATAAAATATAATAATGTCAAGAACAGGCGCATGACAATGGAATACCAAATGAACTCGTAACTCTATTACATATCGATTTAATGCCGTTGCTCATTTTCATGACGAAAGTACCGCATATCGGACACACATACAAGCATACACACGATCATGCCAAGCCATTTCTTGTCAGTTTAACGTTCTCGTTCTAATGAGCTCCTTCATGGTTATAGTCAATCAACACTATGATTTATTATTCCTTTTTCACATAGCAATCGACGTGCTTAATTTGTTTATTTTTTTGAAGGAGCATTGCGAAAATTTGAATAAATATTCGAACCGATTTCAGCTGCTCTTAATTACTGTGCCAGTTATTAATGACGCAAGCTAAAATAGACAAATTTAGCTATTTGAAAACGATGCTTAATGGAGATTATTATTAAACGCAAGCTCATTTCACAGTGGGCGTTAAAAAAAAAAAGACGCTTAAAATGAAAACAGCTTCGCAAGAAAAACTCGGCTCACTGTCACAGTTTAAATGGCGACATTTGCTGATTTTGTAGCCAGAATAGAACCTACCCTTGGTTGAACTCCCTTTGGAGGGTGAAATGATTTGCATCGATTTTAATTATATCGTTTTAAGGCAGAGCAAAAGAGAGAGACCACCAGAAAAAAAAGGTCCAATTTATACATCCCTTAATCAATATTATATTCAATATCATAATATTCCCTTTATTATTTTGGTGGCAGAAAATATTACGCAACGCCATTCCCACTTAACATTCTCCCAGGTGGGTCTTTCTAGTTGGTGCGTTGCAAAACAGATTCTTTGTAGTGAATTATATGAGTGGAATGACTACGAAATTTAAGTTCAATATTTGTTGTCTTCGTCTTGATGTTTTGTCGTCCGTAATTGGGGCCAGACATCCTTTTAACTCCCTCGGTTATTTCCCGTAACGTTTTCCCTTGTAATTGGTCTCATAGATCACTCCGATAAAGTCTACTCTCAGCATGCCAGCATTATACAGAGCCCAATTTATTGTTTGGAAAAAGTGAAAAATACGTTGCCCCGACTTCTCCGCCCTTTGTCAAAATCCACTCATTTGGATTCATCCAATCTCAGAGCATTTCGTTATCCATGAAACGTGCTAATTATCTCTGAAAACTGGCAAAAATTTTAAAAATTTCGATATTTTAAGAGGATCACTAATAATTAATGATTCATGCTCTTTTAAATTTACTTCGGACAAGGTAAAGTAAGTCATAACTTCTGGAAAGCAACTAAATACTTTAATTCTTAACCTGCTGTAGCAAAGATACTTGAATTTTAATCCATTTTGCTAGGAGCGTTGCTAATTAAAATTTGGGAAACATAAGCAGTTCAACGAAATGGAGCAAAAGAAAATCTAAAATGCCGCTGTTTATTGTCTTACCTGTTTTAGCCAATCCGGGAGTTTATATTTAGAGATTTCCGCTAAGAGGAGATATGCTACATTAATTACAATAAATTCAAGCTTGGTGATATGATAGCATATTCTACCAGTTTGGGGGATTAATCCATTATCATGCATTTATATCCAAACCTTAATGGACATTGTCAAAATCTGGCACGATTTGCAAATTTTTTTTTTTAATTCGTGCTGCAAAATTAAGTCCAATATTAATAAAAAGCTGAGTCATCGATCAAAGCGCCCACGCAAGAATGCGTCACGGTATCCTTGAGATGGACATGCAATTTTGGGCCGTAGATTTATCATTGCGCTCAAAGGGATACTCGTCGCGAGGGTTTTTACGCTCAGGGATCGAAATGATAAATATTCTCAAGCACCTGTGTGGCTCGGCATTTTTGTTGACTTCAAATTTCCTGATATATTTCTTGCCGTCTTGAATTTATTTCACCTTTGTCTTCCATTTTCCCTCTTCTCGCGATTACCAGCAAAATGCCTCCAAATTCCCGCGGAAGAAGGGGGGGGGGGTGGGGTGGGCGGGTCTTTATTCCCCCAAGGAAGGGGCGTGGGAGGTGGCGACAGAACGAACTTCCATTTGCCGCTTGAAACGCTTACCTTTAACGTTGCAGTAAACTTGAAGAACATTATTTTTGGGTAACCTTTATTCCAAAGAGCTTTTTACCTTTTTTCAAGTAAAACAAAAATACCTGACTCAGTCTCTTTAAGGAATGATCAAAATTGAACGAACCCTTCACATAAAGAATATTTAAAGGAAACCTTTCAATCCACCAAAACGTTTACATATTTCAAGCATCGCATTCACTGGCAGTTTATTTATTCGAATGGGCCATTTCCGAATAATTACCTCTGGCCTCTTTTTCAAAGCGGGTTTTAGTGCTCATCGTTTTATATGCAAATGATAGGCAGCCCAATCGTGGTGTGTGTCATCAAAAGTTGATATAGAAAAATTGACCGTTAAAAACCTTGAATTCCAACGAACCGAGTAGCGGTGGAAATATTAATACTCTAGCCATTAAAATGAACAGTGACCTGGGATTTAAAAAAAAAAAGCGATGATGTTGCATTTAGACGTCCGAATATTAATATCTCCAGCGCTACTCGGTTCGGCGTTGGAATTCTAGGTTTTTAACAGTTAACTTTTGATGACACGACCACGATTGGGCTGCCTGTGGTGTAGGGCGATCAAAAATACTGAAAATTTTAGCATGAACACGGATTCCCGTTGCAAAATAGAGGAGCGGTATACACAAGTCTCACAGTATAGGATCTAACCAGCTACGTGTGTATATAACGAAAACATGCAAGGCTGGCTACATGTGGGGCCCAGATACATTTTCAAAACAACCAATATTGCGCAAGGCACTGATTTTCTTCAGCAGTGTCTTACAGATTACCAAGATTACGTCCTAGCATCTTTGTTTCAAAACGTGAGTATAAAACCGAAGTTGTCTTCTTGAAATGCATATTAGTCTTGAAACGAGAGTTCATTCGAGCTCCTAATCTTGTTTGTTTTTTTCTTTTTTAATGTACGTTGAGATAGCCAAAAGCAGATAACGGACATTACGGCGCAATCGAGAATTAAAAGGTTGAGGTTAAGAATCCAACTATTTATATTGAATGCGTATCGACCATAAGGTCTTATGTGTTACTAACATAATATAGCATGGGCATGGCATGGCCGAACGGCCGAATAACAAATTGCTTTGCTGGTTGCATACACAATCTGAAGCCTGCTGGTTTTTCGGTTTAAAACGTTTTCTAAGACTGAGTACCGTCCAGTGAGAAACGTGATCAAAAAGCAAGAAGCTACACAAATAGGATTTACAGGCAGACAGTTGCTAGTTGACGATAGAGATATGAAGTGGCTTTAATATTTAAATTACATCAGATAGCAATAAAGTTAAATAGCACTAGAGCAACTTTCGCAATGATTAAAATCTCAGATCAAATGTACACCACACTGGATTATCATAGCAGTGCCCTTGCTTTTCAGCAGATGCTGAAAGTAATCTCTGACCAAATTTAGCAAAACATTTCCCCACGCGAAAATCTTTCCTCGCAAATTCATGATGGTATTTTTAAGACGTGCGCTTATTTTTGGCACCCGCGCGTATTGACAAAGATCGCGAACTCTGTTTTCACGCTTTTTGTCATCATCTGTCTGCTTCTCAGTATTTGGTTAGTTTTCTCTTATCACCCCCACGGGTAACTGGTATTTGCTTAAGCTCCCTAAGAAACGCAAAGAGAACAAACCCTGTTGTCAATGTGTCGATTCTTTCGAGTTTTGCCGAATACCGTAAAAACATCGGCTCTTCTCGGTATTTGTATGGCCTATACGGTGACGTACGGCTAGGTAGAGTACAGTTTTTGAACCCTCTGCCCGTTAAGCGAGAACGCCCGTCCTGAGCAGGGTCTTTTAAACAGAAGACATTTCCTTATATGTATTTAAGGTCGTTATTGTTCCAAACATTGTCAGGGTTTCAAAACACTCATACACCCAAACATGGATCAAGTACCCCCCGGGCTTCCGTATCGCACGGGTGTTTCGTTGTTATGAATATCTGAGCACCACTGCCAATTTCTTCCAATCAACCTTCACAAACTCATTAATTATTCATCAAGTTAAAACAAAGGAAATCCCAACCGTGAAGGGGGTTTGGATACCCGGTCTTAATTAGCATAGATTTTGACGATTTTACTTCTCCGTTAATTCCTTAGTTTTTGTTTCAATTGAGAAGATAGATCAAACACTCGACACAGTGTTCCATCGGCCATCCAAACACCTCGAATCCCGTCAAAAATACTCCGCTGCGCGTCGTATTTTCAACTTTCTTCTCGGTGTTTGGATATCCCGATGAAACACTGTCTCTCGTGTTTGATGCATTACTTCGAACTCCCCCTACAGTACTTTTCTCCAAGATTTCTTTACGGCACATCACATATCATGTCGCTGTAACAAAAGGCATTGTAACTTTTCTTATCAACGATATTATTGTAAACTCTGGTATTAGCCTCCAGCTAAAGACTGTAACTAAAACCGGAAGAACTTCAAGAGTGCAATGTTCTCAGTATCAATCATTTTATCGCAATCCACGCCAAATGAACACCTATTGTAGCCGACATATGTTCGTACTTGTCAACTGGTGGTGTTTTCATTTATTGATTTTCTCGAGTCCTGATTAAAACGATAGCACGTACTTTACGAGCCTGCCATGCAGTTAATATTCTTCTGTCACACCATACTGCTATTCCCCTGACGAACTGTCATGTAACGGTTACCCAGTAGCTAATTTAGTGATGAGTGAAGACGGGGTATAATGCTATCTCGATTTCCTCCATCACGACAGAAAGCGGTAACATGGACAACAATGAGAATCTGGCGAAAGTGAGCAAGCTTGAGGTAACCAGAAAGAAGGCATGTTTATGGAAGCTAATTGCAATCGCTGCTTCTTTTGGGGTTGTAGTATTGGCAGCCCTGTTAATATGGCAAATAGCCACTCGCCCTGCCTCTAGCCAGAAGGCGTCATGCAAGACTTCTGGAACTGATAACACCTCGTCTTCTTCGACTCCACCTTGTCCACGGATGCCAACCATTCATCCTTTACCTAATCCTTTGCCGGTGGAATTAGAAAAGGTTTTTAAGGAAATAGAGACCATGTTGACAACAATTGTGGACAAGGAAACGTCGTTGCCTGGAATTTCAGCGAATGTCTTTTACCGGGATACCATCCTCTGGAAAGGACATTTCGGCAGCAAATTGTTCAAAGTGAAATACAACTCGACACCTGATGACAATACAGTGTATCGTATTGGAAGTATCACAAAGATCTTCCCTGTGCTCTTAATTTACAAGCTGTACGAGAAAGGTGTCATACAATCAATTGATGACCCTTTGAGTAAATACGTCCCTGACTTCAACATAAGAAATCCTTTCAGCAACGAGGACATCACGCTGAGAGAAATCGCGAGTCAGATGTCGGGCCTTCCACGAGAAGCACCTTGTATTTACCTCTGTGAAGGAACCAATTCCACGGAGCAGCTGGCGCTTCTGAAGAGCAGAAGCCTGGTATTCGCCCCTTGGAAAATGCCATCTTACAGTAACCTGGGATACGTTCTGCTGGGTCGCTTGATTACAGAGTACGTACTCAACACGACATTTGAGGAGTGGGTTCAAGATGAGATGCTTAAGCCTCTTAGGATGAGCAAAACTGGATTCGAAATCACACCTCAAGTCGAAAGGAATATGGCACTTCCGTACCACAACAACGGGCAAAGGTTACCTTTATCGAGGATCGGCTGGGCAGTTCCTGCTGGGGGAATGTACTCCTCTCTAAGCGACTTAACCAAATTGGGAATGATGTTCACCAGGCCGACGAGCCAAAGCGTCTTCAAACCGTCCACACTTCGTGAGATTGCCCTGCCTGCGGATATCGCTCCTGATGGGACAACCCTTTGGGGATCACCATTCGAAATGTATCTCTCTAATGGATTTCTCGTGCGAGGTAAAGCGGGAAACATCGACAGGTATGATGCTTACTTTTCCTTTGCACCACAACTTGAACTTGGTATCAACATTTTGATAAGCGGATTTAACTTTGTAAAATCTAAAGGAATGTCATCGTACTTAATCGGCAAAAAGGCCTACAATCTGATATTACCAGTACTTAACCGTACGTTATTTTCCATAGACAAGAAGGCGACCTTTCCAATTACTCCAAAGACATTCATTGGATGGTACCTTGTGGAGCAAACAAACATACCGACCCTGACCAAAACCTACAATGCCTCTATAACAGAATCAAATGGCGTGCTAATCTTTAAAGGTTTTTCAGAAACGGCATTCCCTTTTGCGGTAAGGTACATCGGAGATGCGCTGGTTTTCCGGGCGGAGTTTTTGAATCCTAAGCTTTCCTGTCTCTCGGTAAGAATTGGGATATTTGCCGACCTCCATTTTGATCCTACAGAACGCGATGGATTGTCTCATGGATTTAACATACCGCAATGGGCGATGGTTGGACGACGGATAAAGAAGACCTGATGTGATCTTGTGGTCATCAATTGCATAAAGTTGAACACGTAGTCCTTGATATCTGAATTCTGTTCAACTTTTGTTCTGGTTCGGCGGTTCCGACTTACCGAACGTTTCGAATTTCCTTAACTTTTAGGTGATTTCTCGGGACGTTTCTAACAGTTCTGCTTTGTAGAGATAAAAAAAAAACAGCTGTTATGCAACAAGTTGCAAGCAGACGAAAACGTTGAACACTACAGCTCTCGTAGAAATGTTAACCATTCCTTCTAAGGTGCAAAACGAGATTTAGCACGTACTTAAAATATCGAGTGCTCTATTACTTAATTAATTTTTAAATAGTAAATGCCTGATGGTTGTGTAACGTTGCGATGTGTTGAAGAAATGAGTTGACGTGAATCCAATTTGGCTGTTTAGCGTTTTGTTTAATTTCCGTTTACTTTACCACTATTCAAAAACAGATCCCGCAAAGTTATTTTCCGAATGAATAGAGAGAACCAATGATATCAGAGGCTCCGCTTGGACTGATGCCTTGGTAACGTATTTTACAATTATTCGTAGGTCGAATTGATAACATTAGGTGCTTGCAATATTCCGCAAGACTGAGGAGGATAATAGTTTTGTTATTCAACAAATTGATGGCAAAGCACAATTTACTGAGTTTGTTGTGGAAAAGCTGGAAATACCGCCATTTTCACCACGACACACAAATTTACGTATATCGCAGGATTCTAGTTGAGTACGCACGGCGAGCGCCATGATCATAATTGGACATTGCCACAACGCGTTAAATAATAATAATAATAATAATAATAAATAATCAAAAATGCAGATGTCCCGATGGTCTGTCAAATTTACTGGCGTCCACTTCACAAAGTTGTGGACAGCAGAAAGGCCGGAAGAAGAAGGAAACAAAAATATCCCAAATTCCGAATTTTTTTTCGGAACCATGGATCGATATGTTATATAATAAGACAGGGATTGTAGGAAATAATAAGACAAAATACTTTTTGGCCCAAGAAAGCTACTCACATGTAATATGGTAAATGAAGCTTGCTTGTTGTGGCAAGAGAAATTCTTTATCGATGTAAGAATTTGAAATAAACTCTTCTGAAACGTCTTAAAAATGTAGTATCATCGTCAACAGTATTATCAGGTTGTTTTTCCATACAATGCCATAACTCTGTGCATAGGCGACCGATCAGTTTTCAATAGTGTCTCTTTCTGTCTGTCATCCAGTCTGTTTCTTTGTGTGTGTGTGTGTTTTTTTTTTAAATTATTTAACCCTGTCACAAACTACGTCTCTTTGTCTCGTTTATTTTGCTTTAGCAGTTACTAAGAAGCACACAAAATAAGAAAATTATTAAACCGCCATCCCCTATTTGGCGGCCAAAAGTCTAAGTTCCGATGACGGTTTTTCTGGTGTTTTTTATCTCTGTTAAGTGGCCAGCTCCACTTTCCTTTTCCCCGAGCGCGGCCGCTTAATAGGTTTAACTGGATACGTTCCGCCCTATCTACTTCATTAATCACCTCCATTTCGTACGCGAGAATCTAGGAACATGGGAGGGTAAACTCGATACAAGATTGTCAGATTGTCAGCTGTGATTTACGAAGCAAAAATGGTTTGCTCCTCCAATGTAACCGGCCCCTATAGATCGTACGTTATCTGAAAACACTGATATCAACAGCTTGATCTTGTTGTTTCGCTCCAAACAGCGAGGAAAACAGCTCGTTTCTGTCGAACAAGAAGGAAGAGAAAAAAATAACCGATGGCAGTAAGAGAGAGGGGGAATTTAATTTCTGCCTTTTTCTGGTTACAAAATGCAGTCAATGTTACGGAGATAGACTGATATAACTTTTCATTGGACAAAATTCGCTATCCGTTTTTCAATCTACTTTGCTGAAACAAGTGTTGGCTTTAGACCAACAAAAGGTCACAAAAGTGAATTTTCAGGGAAGGAATGAGCCGCACTAAGCCTTTCAACGGAACACTCAAGGATCTCGCATGGATGAAACTTGAAAACTCGTTAATTGTTAACGTTTTTAAAATGGCATCCATTTTCCCCATGCGCAACCCAACCAAAATAATTTCAGAGTGGTTTCCAAGCACTAAAGCAGTAGATTGAAAGAAAATGAGACTATTATTTTGGATTTCAAGATATTGTTATCTTCCCTTTCAATGGTTTCTGGAGGTTTTGCTCAGCAAATTAAGTTGTGAAGACTGCGTGGGTCACCCGACACAAAGACTCCGAGGGAACGTTGAAGAACTCCTCAACTGTTCTGACACGCCCTAAAGTAGATGTAATGGGTCTATTTTTTCGTTTTGTTTCGGAAAAGAAATACTGGCAATACACGGTGAAGCAGCTTGGTCAGACTTCTCAGGTCATTCCCTCAAGAGTATTCCGTTTGCGTTTTTGTTTAAATTGAAAACATTCTTTCACTCATTTCCTCATTCCTAAAACGGAATCAGAATAAGCGGAATAGTCCGAGAGGACCTATGATGTATCAACATCCTAGATGCAGGACTCACTGAGAAGCGTGACTACGGATCTGCGATGTAAAACAGATGTTCTAAACATTGATACTCTCTGAACAGTAAAGTGAAGATATAGTGACACTACCAACCTTGAGGAGTCTGTCATGTTTCCTTTCTCTATTGGCGCCATGAAGCTGACTAGCTTTCCATGCACGCTATATCTACAGAAAAAAGCGATCGTTAATATTGTTGAGAAAAAGGGCAAACGAATGCAGCAGAAGAGAGAGACCTGCTTCGCTTGGAACGTAGTTACATGTAGCTTTAACGGTATTTATAATCTGCTCACCGAATTTTTCGGCCTTTGCTGGCTTTGGTATCGACCTTCTTTTTCACTTTCCTTCGGAGTTTTTGAAGCTCGAGCCATTGCCTAAAAATAAAGGGAGTTGAACATATATCATCTGCTGGTGTATGTGTTATTCTGGGAAGATGCAAGCAGTGAAAACCGGAATTTTCTTGGAGAGAACTCGCAAGAAAGAGGAGAGAAATCGAAATAACAGAAGATATTTCACATTGAATGCATTTGTTCAGAGCTCATTTATAAAAACGATGTTAATAATAATAATAATAATAATAATAATAATAATAATAATAATAATAATAATAGTAGTAGTAGTCGTGGTAGGGGTAGTGGTGGTGGTGGCGATGGCGATGGCGGTCTCGTGAGCGGGAGCGGCAGCATTCATTCATTCGTAGTAGTAGTTAAAAACACAAAACTCAAAATAATGCCTTTCCAAAACGATCCTGTTTCTACAATTCTTTCCCTGAAACAAAGTGTGACAACCCCATGGTGTTACCTTCCCATCTCTACTGGGTTGCCTGTGCTTCCACTTGTTTTCTGCTCAATGAACTCCCGTAAAAGCTGTCAAGACCAACAACAGATGCAGTGTCCAGTTTTAGTTTAAGTCTATCGTCAAAATTTACATGCGATGAGAAGGAGGGGCAAAAAGAAGGCGACGTGGAAAAAAAAAACGATGTGATGGACAGCTCCAGTGAAGCTATGGTTCCAAACAAATTGGCCAGGATTGTAGAACCTACAGTGTTAGTATAAGCCTTCCCCTTCTTCCCCTTTGCAATAGGGAGCTGTAGCGACGACGGCGGGAACGACAATGAGAACGCCATGAAACGGTGGGTATCATAAAAAAAACTGCTGCGCTGCACGTGCGTTTTACATTTTGGTACATTTCTTTGCTGTGTTCTGCAAAACAACAACGTGCAATGACCAAACTTAGGTTTTCTGGAGAACGTCTGCGCATGAACGTTTCTTTCGTTGCTCTTCGTTTCGTAGTAACTTTGAACCAGGATAGTTCGTCAGCTAACTCTACGTTAAACAAACTGGAAAATCCCGAACACGAGAAAAATTAATATCCGGGTACGAGATGGAAACCTTTTTTCTTTTCAAATTACCTGATGATAAAAGTCATCGTCATCAAATATCTCTGGGTCATAGTCTTTCAAATGCAAATCTGATTGTTCCTAGAAAACAAGTGTTAAGAAAATTAATGATTAAAATTATGCTTCATAGAAACATGACCATCAGTTTCTTGCCAAAGCTTGAAGATCGAAAGGGCAAAGTTTTTCCGGAAATCAATAATTATGGTAATAAATAATAATGATTTCGTTTTTTTAGCGCTGAGCCAATAATTGCCCTTGGCGCTTTACAAAACTAATACGTTACAACAATGTGAATCTTAACTTTTTTAATCCTAATATCAGCATGTTTAATTATCCTCCACACTGGACTCCATACATTTTTTATGGTAACGACAAGGAGAACTTGTTGAACAATCAAGACTTTTATTATATCTCTCAGTTAGTACGCGCGCTGTGATTGGTCAATTTTGCGGGCCGTACTCTGTTGTACGGCCCGCTAAATTTGAAAGTTTCCTTTTCCGCGCGCTTGATTAACCTCAGAGGTATAACAAATATCTTACTAACCTCGTTTTCTCAGTCCGTACTGTAAGTTACGGATCCTTCTTTTTTCCTGTTGATTTATGGCCCGCGAGCTTCGCGCTTGGGCCATAAGTGAACGGGAAAAAACTCGGTCCGTAACTTAAAGTACGAACCTCGAACTCGATTAGTAAGAGGTATGTATTACTTGTTGATCACTTCCTTTTTTCTCACAACCTTTGTTTGATTCAGAAGTGTTGCTATAAGGAGAATTCAAATATTGGTCACTCTTAGGGGTCAAGGGTTAATAATAGCAGTCGTAAAACAGAGGATACAAGACTATAAACTGAACCTAGATGTTCAGTAACTACGTAATTTTAATAAACAAACACAGGCAGGGAAAATGCGTCAAACGCGGGGAAATGCCATCAAGCAAATGACGATTGGTTTTGGACTTGTAACCTTCGTCGACTGAGAAAGTGGTGCGTTTTTATAACCAATCACAGAGCATTACAAAGCAAAACCAAAGAAAACACGAATGAGTTTCGACACTCGAATGAAAACCGCTCAAACAATCAAAGATACATGTAATATACTATACAAACCTCACTGGGTTGCGAGTGTTGTTCATCACCTTCCTCGGACTTGCCCAATACTCTGTAGGAGGTTCGTTTTAGCTGGGTCCGTTTAATGAGACGGCCTTTGTCAGATAAAATCTTCGATTTGATGAAAAGGAAAAGAAAGGGTTATTTTTTCAACTGAAGATTGCGACGAGCTCCTCTTCATGGCAATTTATTGTTTGAATCAAGGAGAAAAACGTAGTAATATTCGATTCGTCCAAAAGTTATTAAAATTTGAAAGAAATTTCTATAAATTTATGATACAGCCGTTACTACTTTACTTAATACTTTGCAGCTAGCTGCCCATCTGCCATACTGAGTACAGATGATCACTGTACACTGGCCAGTAAGTTAAAAGACAAACAAACAAACTAAACCAAAAAACACATGCACTTTTACGCAAAACGTGGCGAAATGTGGTCTGATCTACTTTCACACTTATCAGGATTGGGTGGCGGCTAACTGATAGGCTGGTCACCTGTCCCCGAAGCCTCAACTGCTCTCGAAGATACGCAACACATTTACGTTCCTCTCCATTTTTGGAAAATGCGTGTGTTAGAAAAAAACAGTTAAAGCTCTTTTACTCACATGATTTATCTGTGCTATGGTTGATCTGTCAAAGGAACTGAAAGACTGCGACGAAAACAAGAAATTACGTTAAAATATAATAATTGAATGCCCGGCAATGCTAACTGGAAAGTGTAAAGATTTCAAACAAATGTTACAGTCCGCATTCAACATAACTCTTTAAAATCGCAAATGACTCTTTAAGGCCCTGGCAATCAAGGACACATTGTTGCGGACACAAATGTTTCTCCGTTTGCCCGCGCGCGCAAAATTTGTTGTGGACACCAATTTTGTGTCCGGGACACAAAAAATGTTTCTGCCAAACTGTCACACACGGTAGCACTTGGACCCAGAAAGACGCCAAATGATTGTTGCAACTGCGTTATAAAATAGAAGAGACATTAATTTTCATCCACATGTACCTTGCTGTTAAACTTTCCCGACGCTAAACGTGTTTTTTCACTCCACTTTGATATCGTTGCGTCTCTGTAACTTGTAAAGGCTGCGTGTCGCTTAGAGATGTATTCAGCAAATTCTTGGGTGGCCTGTGGTGCAGGACAAAAGTCAAATTTTTAGTTGAAAGGTGCGACCGTACAATTGTACATCTAGGTAACGTTCCGCCCTTTACAGAAACGCAAAATAACATACACCTGGATGTCACTTTATTAAATTTGTGTCCAATATAGGTTACCCCGTAAAAAATGATAGAAACGATTAATAACGTTTTAGAAGAAATGGACCACGTCAACGAGGAATAAATAAAGCTTTTCTCTCTCGCTGTATAAAATTATGAGAATCTAGGGCATTAAAATTAAGAGGCGGCTTTCAACTTTACAGGAGCCTTTCTACTGAATAAGTAAAATAATACTGACCAAATTTGCGTGTCACATTTTCTACAATGTAAAAGATGAGCTACATCAAATTATCATCAGAATTCTCCCAACTTCACAGTTTTACTGTATTTACACAATGTTCAGTGTGCACTGTTTCATTGCCTGTATCCTTCAACAGCATGTCATTCGTGAAATTATTCAAAACAGAAAACCCTACTGATGTTTAGGGGATCTACCATACCCCACAGTGACCTCACTTATAAATGTACAGTAAGTTCCTCCCCTGCCACCCCTCCCCCCACCACTTAACTACCACCCCCTGGGGGTATCTACTCACCAAGTCATGTTTCCTCTTGGCGGGGAGTTTCAGGGTGGTGTTAGTTTGTTCCCTACTGGTGTGGTCCTTGTCACTGGCCTCATCTGCCTCATCCACCACCGCCACCTCCTCCTCTTCCTCCACCTCATCACCACCCTCATCAACACCATCACTTTTCTCATCTTCTGTATCGCTGGGAATTTCTTCATCATTGTCACTGCCCTGAGCTGTAGTTTTGCTCTCTGTTTCTGGGTGTAAAATATTTGCTGTGTCTGGATTCTGTTCCAGCAGTTTTTCTTGCATCCAAAGCAAGTTTCCAAGAAGCTTGGCAACTGATTTCTTTCCTGCAAATTTTAAGCAAGGGAGAAGGTGGACTGTAACCCACAGAAAAACTGATTATGAAAATTAAGAAAACTATATATTTTTCAAAAGAAATGAAATTTCCAAGGACCATAATGTTTGAATACTTAATTTATCACGAAATAAATCCAGAGCTCAAGGCAGTTAATGTCAAACAGCTGTACACGTAATAACAACAATAGTGGTAACAGTAACAACAACCTTGACAGCAACAGTTACAGTAACAATACAGTTTCCATGTAGCAGTGATGGTCACGGCGATGGTGATGATAATGGTGGTGATGTTGACAGTTACCACAGCCATAGCTGTAGCCAAAGTCACAGCACAAATCATCATCAGTATCACCACCATTACCATCACCATTGACAGAACTATCACTGTTACATGTCTTTTTCACTGCTGCAACAATGCCTCTCCCCGTCTTCCCCCCCCCCCCCCCCACCCCGCCACCACTATTTATTTTACTTGAATCATTATAACAACTGCAGGGGCCAACAGCATTTGGACAGCTGGTTAGGCCTTTACCTTTTATCCTGTGAGCAAGCTCTCCCAAGGAGTGGGGACAGGGGAGGGTTAGGAGAAGGACTCCTTTCTTCCCTTCCCCACCCCTGTTAGACAACTTGCTCTCAGCCCAGCTAACTGTAGCACCAGCCTAACTCAAATTACCTTGCCTGTAGACCTCCTTTAAATTATTGTCCCCAGAGGAACTGAACTCTGCCAACTGATCCTCTTGAGGAAGTCTGTTAGCAATCATGAGAGCCTTCTGTAACCTTATGCGCATCTCAAGAAACCTATCCCACAAATCTGTAAAATTTGAGATCATGGAAATAATGTTAACAAATAATCGGTATTTTATACTGTCATACACATACTGGGAAAACAAATCCAATAATATTCTCCCCACAGACATCAATGTTACCACAGTTTTTCTTGATATTGTGTGACACTAAGTAACGGCACAATGGACCATGGCCAAACGACTAAGTTTAGGTCCCAGAGAAACATTTGAGCGAACCAAAAAAAAAAAAAAGTTTTTTCCCTTAGGGTACTTTTGTGCTCTGCAGGAAAGAGCAGAGATTTACATGTAGTCTTTGTAGCTGTTTAAGGTTTTACAGGGGTTTAGATCTCACAGATAAGCGAACATTTCAAGATTTTTCATTGCCGCATTATCCCACTACCTGGATTTACATGACTTGTACATCATTATTTTCTTTAATTAAACCTAAGGTTTAAAGTTAAGTCCAGCAGAACAGGAAATGTGTAAACAAAGTCTGTTGAACTGAATAAGCAGGGACAATAATTATTGCTTTGTTGTTTGTCCTGTGGGCTTGCAGAACTTGTTGCTGATATTTTAGAACTCCTGCACTCATAGTTGAATCTATGCCCATATGACCTTCCAAATACTACAGATGTAGCGACACATACACTGTACATGATACTCTATCACTGGAGGAGGCTCCTGGGCTCAGCTTGGCCATTAAACTAAATGTAACTTCAAGCATTGTTTTCAAAATACATGTAATTGACAAAAACATGAGTGACGATTAATCTTGACCTTTAAATCCAAATTTCTCTAAATCTAGTCTACTCTGTACTCTGTCTACCCTGGGTTACAGACTGGTTATTATGCTTAAAATTAAAACATTACTGTATATGTAGTCCTGCATGTACTGTAACATTTGTGACATCAAATTAAGTCTGAACTGTCTCCAAAAGAGAAACAACAATATAAGATTATTATGCTCTCACATGTGTTGAATACCCTTCAGTTATCGCCTTACATACAATACACATAACTTGATGTTTATTTGGTAGAAAAACATTAGTTCTCCCATCTAAGTCACCAAGAAATAAAATTATGGACATTTAGTGATTTAGTGGGGAGATTATACAGTTTGGTATTAGGGCCTCCATACCCTGTAGAAAACATGTTATAATCAGTTTGTTAAAGCAGCTGACTTACTTAGCTGATTCTTGACTGCTCTGCCTTTTTCAATGTCCTCAGTCAAGGTTGCAGCTGAAAAACTTTGAACGACATTTTCAGTTGCATTCTCTCCTTCCTCCATTTCATCATCATGATCATCCTCATCGTTAATGTCATCAGCACCATCAACAACAATTTCACTACTATCGGCATTATCTTCATTGTCAAAATTATCATAGTCATTTTCATCATCACTGTCAAAATCATCAGACACATCATCATCGTCGCCATCAGCATTTACTCCATCTTCATCTTTAAGCTCTTTTTCATATTCTGACGCTTGCTTTCCATTGTGTAAGTCACCTACAATTTATCAACAGTGGACATAAACACCAACCAGTCTGCAAAGTACAGTAGTGCACGCAACAGTATTTTTCTAAATGCTTATTGCACACAACAGAATCATAGCATTACATGCAGTAGCTATAAGGCTGAGAGGCCTTTGAAGAAAATCAATCATGCATGTCAAAGTTCCGGACTCCCAGTCGTATTGCATGTGCTTGTGCTCAAAATGGTACTGCATGCACAAGATCTCGTTTAGTTCTGATATACTCTACAGACTGGAACACCAAAAGTGACCCATTTCATTTATTACAGTTTGTAAATATTTTGGATAAGCAATCCCTTGCTTAACAATGATACCAAAACATCTTTAGGTTGCAAAACATCTTACTTTTATTAAGCCAGGTCTATTTTAAAGGTCACATTCCACAGGTCAGAGGAACAGGTGACTGTTTTATCGATTGGTAACTAAGGCAAACAGTTTCACACCGATCTAAAACAAATTTTGGATAGTGATTAGGGCTAGGAGACTCTTTTGGGCTTGTTTATCTATCTGTAGCGCGGTGACATGTACTTTGACCTGTGGAATGTGACTTGTAAAATAGACCCGCCGCTTTTATTACAACAGTAGAATTTAGCTTACAGTGTAAAGCAAGGGCTTGAGATTGATGCTAATTCTTTTGCACGTGTCCTGTACTTACAGAGTTCCAGTAGCCTAAGAAGTTGACTGTCGTACACTGTACAGTATAATTCAACTACATGCACGAGTCCTCCCATACCTTCAGAATCACTTTCTACGTCACTTTCCGCCTCACTATCAAAGCTATCAATGTAACCTCTCGAAGCTTCGAGATCAGCACGTGAAATCTTTCTCCCCGCGTACTTTTTGTCCTCGTCTTGCAAAAGTGGAACTGTTTTCTTGCGTAAATTACTAACATTTGATTCAATTTGGTTCTTGATGTCGCCAAGATCGCTTTCTTTACTAATAACCTGTGCTCTCGTGAGGTCAAATTCGTCTTCATCTAAATCAAAACGACTCGGTTCGGGGTTTGTAAGAGAACGAAGTTGCTCAGCTAGAGACGCCATGTTGGATTTGTTCAAGAGCTTGGTATCCTCTCCAATGCGTGCTGAAACAACAAATTTTCTAACAGGGGAAGGCTGAGTACTATTTTTTTCGTCTGCAAGGATATTCCAAGGCATTTTCATAAAATACTCCGAATTAAACCTTGGGAAAATGAACCCAACCTGATGAATAAAATTTTACTCTCTCTTTTGGACCAAAACGAAGAGAAAAACCCAACATATTATAGCGTTTTATAAGTCATCTCCCCCGACCCTAATGCAAAAATGAGGCACAAAAACGAAAAATCACCAGGGAGGCCTTCTAAACTTGCCTCATGACGTAATTTGTTGTGGTTTCCTTCGATCACCGAATAATGGCGGTGGAACCAGGTGGTTCACCGGTTATTTCTAGTGCTTTCTTGCACAATTATCCATCGAAATCTGAACTTGATCGTCCAGGATCAAACGAAAATTCTCCGCACCTCTCACGAAAGTCCTTAAATGAACTGGAAAGCTCAGAGAAAAGTGGAATTCCTTTGAACACTGCGTGGACTTTGTGGCATGACAAGTGAGTGGCGAACAATATTTTGAATTTTTTTTGTTTTCGGTTCGTTCTTTTTCAAGTGCGATTTTCTTATTTTATAGGTACGTTCGTGGAGCCACGGCCGCGGAATATGCTGCAAATCTTCGCAAAGTCTACACAGTCCATACTATCCAGGTATTTCGAATTACGTACACCTTGTTCCTTGTTTTTCTTCGAACAGGTAATTTGAGCTGTCAAATTTTCGCAGTATCGTAAGAAAAAATATGAAAGTTTTCGTGGTAAAGGTTGGTGAGAAAATGTGTAACGCTCGTAACAGTACGCTTGTTTTCAACAAGGTTGATTTTTGGCTTGAAAGCCTTGTAGTTCAAATCAAAAAAGCAATGGTTATATGCAATATCCATCATTGTAGGAAGACAGACTTGTTTTTGACAGCTCAAATGAATAAATTATTTGGGATGTAAACAATGCGAACGGTAACAGCGCGATTGAACTTTGGGGATCACTGTTTGTTTCAGATTTAATAATAATACTTGATTTGTTGCTCTCGAAAATCAAAATTGCTGTTTTTAATTGTGGACGTTAACACTCACTTCTTGTATTTCAATATTGGTTTGATCGAATCACCCATAATGATTGTCTGAAAATCTAAGGCATTTGTTTGCCATTGTGTAACCTGATATTAACACACACCCTTTCCCCTCCTCCAGTGACTTAAATCTTTCACTCCCGATAGTGCCAAATGGCACTTATAGATTTTACTCTGTCTAACGCCAGACGATTTTTTTACTCGTCAATGGAGAACCCCTTGGGAGTGAAAGGGTTAACAACATCTTCACCCGAAAACTATGTCCCCATTAACCCTTTCACTCCCGATAGTGCCAAATGCCACTTATAGATTTTACTCTGTCTAACGCCAGACGATTTTACTCCTCAATGGAGAACCCCTTGGGAGTGAAAGGGTTAAGAGGTTGTTTTTTCTAAGGGATCAGGCTAGCCCATTTTCCCAACAGTTACGTCTGTGTTTGTTGCAGGTAAAAATTAAATTCAGGTAAAAATTTTTGACCCAGGTTGATTCTCAAATCCCTTTGTCTCCTAAGCCTTAATTACCGGTATTGATGAAATAAGGGTTTAGGAGACAAAGAAAATTGATTTTCAACCTACCTGAAATTTTTAACTGCAACATATATAATTATAATTAATTTTAACAAAGAATTTCCACAAGTGTTGTTCTTATTCATACACTGTATGTGTAACTTTGACAACGGTTTTCAATAACAAAAACTGAACAATAAATAATAATTGTCATTTGAATCACAGCTAAAATGTTCCCATAATTGTTTTTCCCCAGCATATGTCAAGTGTCTAGAAGTGCGGTTTCCATAAATTATCTTCATTAATTAAATTATTTAAGATTGCAGCACACTATTAGTTCTTGACATGATTCCCTTTTTAATTACTTATTAGAGTTTCTGGAGTGTATTTAACAACATACCTCTTACTTCGCACCTGGATATGAGGACTAGTTATCACTTCATGCGAGGAGAGAGAAAGCCTTTATGGTAGGCCAAGCTGAGTTTTCTTATAATTTCTTATAATATTGATACTTGTGAAATTTAACACTGATCCCATAAAGACACATTTACATGACTGTGTAATGAACCATCTCCCAGTTAGATAACCAAGTTGGTAGAGTAACAGTTCACTTAAAGTAGGAGATTGTGGGTTCAACTCCCACTGAGACCAGACTGTAAACCAAGGTCTTTAACTGTTATGATTAAAGTGCTTGAGGGAAAACTTGCCCTATATTGTACACTCTCCTTTTTCTCCTACAGTCACTGGTTTATAATAATATATGTAGTTTTGTATTTATTTTATGGTCGTAAGACTTCAATTATTTTGATGAATTACATGTAGCAATGACTTTTTCCAATAACTCAAGAAACAGAAACAAAAGGATCTCAGAATGTATTTGGTGTGATTTCTGTTTATTTGTTTGTGCATGTTCAGCAAGTTTTGCACTGATGTTTCAAATTCAGGCTTTGAAAAAAAAAACAGACCTGGGTTTCTGGCATGATAACTAGTCTGTTGACTGAAGGAGAGCAAATTTCAGAGAACTTGACATTTTAGTCTAGATTGGCCTAGCTTACACCCTTAAGCAATGTCTGCTTTAGCTTTGAAAAGATGATCAATGCACCCTTGGGTAGCGTGACATAAGCTATCAGATTCATTATCAGTCATTGCATATTGGCCTTGTCTTCTTCAACTCAAATGTGGTCTCTGTGCAATCACACATCTCAGGTGGAGGCCAGGCTAGGAGGCTGACCAATACATAATATCCCAAAATCAGTTAGAGCCTCTGTTGGACATTGAAGCCTCCCGTTAAAGAGCAAAATAAAGTTGTGAATATCAATTTAATTTTTGTGTAACAGGGAAGATAAGGAAAATGTAAATGGTGGATACTGGAAAATGAGATGCTCGAAGTCAAACACAGTGAGTTAAAAATTTCAACTAATATAACTTGATTTTCATGGTCCTTAATTTTGTGAAAACGGGAGAGGAATATTTCACAAGACTTAGATTTCACTATTTGGCAGAAAAGTCATTTTAAGGGGGTTAATTTTCACGAACAGTAAGGATCCACATAATCTCATTTTAGTTTTTTCATGGCAGTATTTTAAAGTACAGTCATTGACAAAATCGAACAGTAGCAATATTAAAGAGAACATTAAAAAAGCACCTAACAAACATCATTTTTGACCAAGAACCTTTTACAAACCCCTACTGCATTTCATATACAGTCCCAACCAAAAGTTATGTTTAATATGAGTAGACCTAAGAAGTATTTAGCATTCATTTCTGGATAGTGCCTTTTTCAAACGGTCATCAGGAGGGTGATCAGGCTTTCCTTTTCTAGCCTAGTTTAAATTGTTCTTGCTTTCTTCCATTATTTCACTCAGTGGCGCTCTCCCTTGCTGCTTGGCATGTAGTTGTGAAGGCTTGCCATCCAGGTTATGCACGTAAAAACACATGTTTAAGTTAATAATTGGTTTGTTACCAACTATTTAGGCATTAATTATTTCACTTCAAAAACTTAAATTTCATATTTTTGTTTAATCATGAAAGTTGTGAAAATTAAGGTGGGCAAAAATTAGTACCAATAAGGTAGAATGCCCTCTTCAAACTCCTTGACCCTTTGATTCATACATGTAAATTTATTCTTTGGAATTTTAACAGGATAAAGTATGGAAAGAGTTGCTTTTGGCAGCCATCGGTGAGCAATTTGTGGACAGTGTGAGAGAAGGTGAGATCCACAATCATTATTATAATAATCATTCATTTTAACTTTAAAAAAATTAATGTGTACTTTTAGATGACATTTGCTCAGTCTGTTGATTAGACAGTAATATTGCAGTTGTCCCTTACAGTATATCTTGTAATCAAGTAACAGAAAGATAAGATAAAAGGAATGTTTTCACGTAATTATGTAAACTTATCACTGGCATGCTTTCTATAATTTTGTATCAGCATTTAATTTGTCATTTCTTTAATTTCATTGACTTTTTGTTTTGCAGATGATGAAGTGTGTGGTATCAGTGTTAGTGTGCGTGAGAGAGATGACATCATTCAAATCTGGAATTCAAATGCTAAAGCTGTTGAGGAAGCAACGGTAAAATGAAATTATTTTAATAATAGGAAAGATTTCCACACAGCCCCATATTATACATGAATCACTGTCATACTAACCCTGTTCCAAAAGTGAATAGAGTTAGTCACGAAGTGTATGTGTATAATTTATGTATGGGGCTGTGCGGAAAAATCTTCTCAAAAAATGTGATAAGAATTTTACTTTCAATTGGTTTATTAAGTGCCACATCATCCTACTGTACTTTCATGCTCACCGCAGGTATTGGACAAAGTGACAGACCTTCTAAGAGATGTAGATTTGTTTGATGAATTCTACAAATGTAAGTTGCAACAAGCTATTTTCACAAATTTGTAGAGGACAAAGAAGAAGAATTTATTACCTTTTTGGCAAATAATCAAAAGTGCATTACAATTCTTACACTTTCCATTTTTACCAACCAGTCTAAAATCCTTACCGCTTATTCGTGAACAATGCAAGGATTGAAAATTGACTGTATACTTACATGAATATTGTATTAAACTCTCAACAGAAAGCCTTGAAAAATGAATAATTCTTAACTAGGTGCTTAAAAGGGACAATGTCCCTGACTTGCCTTGACTGAACAAAGGGAGGCTGTTCCACAAGACTGGGGCTGGTACCATAAACAAAATATCATCCATAGTCTTTTCGTTTTGAACCACGGACTTTCTACTATTATTATTATTAGAGTGGTGTACCCACTAAAATTTTGGACCACTTGAAGCAGAATGTTCCCTCCCATTCCACCTCCCTCCTTACCCCATAGTGTTTTACTGAGCTTCACAGTAAATGTATGGGGATCAGCATTTTGTTCCTGCCATCCTCAAAGGGTCAATTATCATTTGAATTTTTCAGCGCACCAAGCCCATGATGCATTTGAGGGAGTACGACCAAGGCCTACCAAGCCTCCAGGCTTTCCATTTTTCAAGGACTGACTTTTTCTATCCAATTTGTAGAGAGGTGGCTTGAGATGTTGTTCCAGGGATGACCCGTGGCAGACTGCCATATATGATAATATCCAGTAACCAATAACTAGACGTTGAAGTTGTTTTCTTGGTTAGTCAAACTAAAATGTTTATGGACTAACATTGATCTAGATGTCACATCTTCATTGATCTAGATGTCACCATAGTGTACATGTACAGGTTTAGTGTTGTCTTGCATTGTCCTCTGGAACTGCGATAACCCTGAAGTTAACATAAAGCTTTTGAAAAATCCAGTAATAACAACATGTACTAGGAGGATAACCTTAATTGTAGGGTATCCTGTGGCACCAGGTGACCTCAGGGTATTCTTTTATGCTACAGGGATAGCATTGGTTCCAGGGTATGCTGCGGTACGTGGTGCCCTACCTGCAGTGCGTAGGGTGGTACAGTATCTGCTTAGCCTGTAGCATGGTCTAGCATGATACTGGGATAGCTGTTGTTGTTATGCACGTAGAGTGTCCTTAAAGGTACATTACAGTTTGAGGACACATTGGGTGTCCTGTGGTTTTGGAAGAAGTTGTGTAACAAAGTACAAACAATATTTGGGTCTTGTTCAGAATGGCCTTGTAAAATATAGAACAGTGAATAGTGAATAGATCTGTTTTTAATGCAATGTGGTAAATACATTAACGTGTACATATTCAGGAGATGGGTTTGATAAAATAGGGCAGTTGTAATAACCATAGTTTAAGTAGTACAATAACCCATATTAGTCACAATCTTTAAGTGAGTGATACTCATCAAAACATTTGAAGCCTTTCCATACCTACCAAAGGGGCATACAATACTTGTGTCTTGCATTTTATGCCAAAAATTTACACAGTGTTTAAAACATGCCAAGTTTTTTTGTATGCAGTGAGGGTTTTGCATGCCAAATTTGGATTAGTGTCTACCTTTTGCTGACACCTAACTTTCTATCGGTATTCCACTGTAGACATGAAATAACTAAAATATTGTGTACTCAAGCAGTGCAGGCCATTTTAGTGGAGAAATTCTTAATAAAAATAATTATCAGTTTTTACACGTTAACCTTTATGCAAAACAAAAACTACAACAGGTTAGCATTCACCATACAGTTTCTGCTGAGCATTTCATTTTGTGGCCAAAAAAAAAAAACACCAGTAAATCAGAGTTGTAACGAGGTACGGGTACATGGGATCTGGGATCATAAGCCATTGGATCAGGTTCAGCAAATTTTAGTGGGATCGGGGATCAGATCTTACCACGTTTAGGGATCGAGGATCTGAATTTTGGGTTTAAAAATTGGATCATTGACAAAAGATATACCTCGATATGACCTCTAGCCTGTCAGCATACGCAGTAGAGCATGACATTGATTTTCATCCTTTTACAGAGACTCTCATGCAGTAATAGCACTTTGCACAATAAACAGCTGACAAGGTGCTTATGTAGAGAGTTTTTGTTTTGTTACAAATGATGAAAGGTAGGAACTGTATTTATGAGTACTGAGGGGAATAATAATTATTATTTATAAACCAGCTGTAGGAATTAGGGGGGGTTAAGTCAGAGATGGAAAGGGGACTAGGGAAGCCCCTAGGGGGAAGGTAGGGTACTCCCAGGGGTACTCCTTGGAATTCTTGGTTGTGGTGTGCTGCCCAGTTCTCCAAATCCTGACTCTATTTCAGACCAAAAGATGCCATTTTTCACAGCCACTTTCAGATCTGGCCTAGCAGTTACAAATTTTTCCACTGGCTTTTTGGTATGTAGTTAAGTTTGGCATTAGAGCCGAAGGCAACAATTGGTAAAATTCAGCTCGAGTGATATCTTTTGAATACTTTTCTTTCTCTATTATTCATTTGGAGTTGAAAAGACAAGCACGGTCGTCGTTCCCTTGAAAACCATACCCGATCTATTGAAGAGTACCCCCTCCCCGAGGTACGTGACTGCTGCAGTTTACGTTCGAATAATTGCAGTAGATTTTCCTCGTCATGATAAGTATTTTATTTGTTTTTATATCGCCAGCACGCACTTATTACTTGTACTTTTAATTATAAAGACCAACGAAAAATGTATTTTAATTTTGTAAATACCTATTTGGCTTTTACCGCTTGTGTTATGTTACGAAAGTGTTGGAAACTCTTAAATGAGGAGATGAAACGAGACACGTGACCGAAAGTCAATTTTAACGTAAGCTAGTTGCATGATGATCGATACTTCCGAGCAGTATCGTTTGTTTTCCACAGTTGTGTTCGCCAAAGTCTGTCTGTCAGGACGCGGGCTGAGTAGGACGCCGCCCGCATTGGTCGAACATTACATGTTTCTTTTACTTTCCCAACAACAGTGCTCCCTAGTTATAAAGCTTTTAATGGTGTTCATCGTCTTGTAGCAATGTGCATTCAGTACATTTTTTAAATAACAATATAGACTTATTTTTATTGTTACTACATTACTGTGTATCAGGATCAAAAATAGGATAAAGAAAAAATAAATCAGCACTTTTAATTACCTTATTCGTCTTATTCCTTCCGTCTGAGTGTACATCACAGGACGAGAGGGAAGGGAATTGGGGTAGATCGTTCGCCCGGGCGGAATTGGTGCACCCTTTATAAACAAAATACATGTGTCTCCCCAGAGGGTGCGGTTTTACAGTGCGACTTCTTCAACCAAGGCCACCCAGGAAAATTTCCTGTAAACTAGCCAATGAAAATCTCACATCGGAACAATGGATTTTGACAGAGTTAATTATGTATGACAAATTTACCCACTATCGAAGCACAACAAAATTCAAATTGCGGTTATTCTGTTGTTTCATCACTCGAACATTGTTGGCCAATTTGTAAAAAAAAAAATCTTGGGTGACCTTGGTCGGAGTAGTTGCACTGTAAGGCTGTTTTGATCTGGAAACTCGTATAGATTTCAACACATGCGGGTACCCAGGCTTTTGGGTCTTTTTGTTTTTTAATATACACGTAAAACCGTGACTCACACAATGTCGGGGTTTCAAGGGTAATGGCGCCCAGAAAGCTTTCACGGACTGCTCTCCCGTTTAGCTCGATAAGTTGAGTTTCAGTAGAAAAAAAAAAATCGAAAGCCGTGTAGTTCTGTCCAACTCCAGACCTGATGGTTTTCTTACAAATGTTAGATTTCCTTATGTTGCGTTTTATAAGTTTGATGCTCAATGAACTACGTTTGCTGTAACTTAATATCACATCTTTGAATTAAAGCATTAATAATTCCAAACAACTTGTACACGCAGTCTTACAGTTTAATTTGTCACAAGTGCGTTCTTCATTTACTTCTTAGTCTACTAGTCTAAGTGCTTTCTGTACACTGCGTGACTGAAGTACGTCACAGATTTGCGCCCAGACTGGTAAAGGGCATGAAATCGAAAAAAACCGAGCGCACTAAATGTATAAACATTGACATTAAAATCAAGAAGAGCTGAATACTGTTCAAGGCACGTTTTATTATCCTGGTGAATTTCTCTAGATAGCTTTCAAATATACACTGATAGTAATGGCATTCAGTGTAAGTTGTATAACGCGGGTTAGTAACTCATAATAAAGAGACAAGCTGCGATGTTTTGAGAAACGTTGCCATTAATTGAAACAGTACCCAACATGCTCAACTGAAGTATAAAGTTCTCTAACAGTTGCTATTAATAAGTAAACATGACATGGAAATACCGTGCTGAAACCAAACACCAAAACGTTAGGGCATCGGTTGATAACTTGACAAGCTTTCATTCAGAATCAGTTTCCTTGAAAATTAACTCAATTTGCCTACTTAGTTTTTGAGTCATATTTTACTGAGAGAAGTCTTTGCGAAGTAGTTACCTGAAGTGTCCTCATCCTTTTTCCCCAGCACAAAACTACAGCCGGAGAACAAATAAGTTTTATCCGCGCGATGCCCATATATCCTAAACGGAGTAATGATTCAGCAGGCATGAAACGCGAAACAAAAGCACACTGCTTGGAGCATATATACTGTACTACTATTTACAAGGTAGAATCCGTTATTTTTAAATATTTAACAGCTTAAATGCCAACTTACACAATCATGCAAACTTAAAGTTCATGACAAGTGTCTCCTACTTCAAAAAATGCTGGCGAACAAGCTAGCCCATGCACTAATAAAGTTTATGAAATCTGAAAACTCTTCACGGCACTTTTCATGAATTACCCCATACCTTTGAAATATCACTGATGTCCAGAAATACAGGATAGTGGAACCCTCATAGCTACTTCATATTACACCGGCGCAATTAATTATAAAATATACAGTGAAGATTGGAATTCAGTTTAAAGCGAGAGAGGATGAAGGTCATCCTCTCTTGGTTTTAAGTGACTAAGTTGACTAACGATTATAATATAACTCATCACAACAAACTACCAAACGATGTTTCGAGAAACGCTACTAAAACAGTACCCAACGTGCTTCGGTAACTAAAGTTTAATTATGTCATTTTCTTTAACAGGAAATGCAAAAACTGCCGAAACGGCGCGACGACAAAACTTTGAATAGTGACAAGTGTTTAATTAGGATCCTTTCTTAACTCGCTTAAGATTTCCAACGAGGGTTGGCCACAAAGTTTTCTGCTCAGATAAATCTTTGCAAAGTAGTCATTTCAATTGGCGATATATTCTTTCCCCGGCACAAATCACAGAGAAAAAAAAAATGGTTTCGTCCGGGAATGCCTGTTCATTGGTAAAGGGAAATGGCTTCAGCTAATTGAACAACAACTAAAAAAAATAACACTGCTTGGAGCACTAGTAGGCATGCGGCTCATAGGTAGTGTACGTTTTTGTCATCTGTGCGTTATCAGAGTACAAACGCACTTCGGAATGGAATATATTCATAACATATATAGAATGGGACAAAAATTAAAAAGCTTAAATTGCCCAACAGAGCAACACAGAATACGTTAATATCGCTACACCTGAAGTGTAGAGTACAACTGTGTAGAACTGGTAAAGTTACCAAACAAAGTAGTTAGAATCATTAACAATGTCCCACTTTGTGATCATATTACTCTTCTTTATGTAATCTTTTGTCTGATTAAGCTTCCTAACATAGTTAAAATTTATATGAACGCTTTTATGATCATATTATAGATACAAAGCTGTCATATATTACGCTAACCCATGTATCTGAGCAACACAGTTACTCCAGTCGAATTGCATTACTTCAGCATCTGACTCCTAGTCCTTTTTCTGAATAAGTATTGGGAAATTATTTGGCTAAAACTTATTGGATGTTATTTTTGGAATGGTATTCCTATTTCTATTCTTCAGAAACCTAAAAAGACAACTATTTAAAAATCAGAGCTCTCTTCCAGTATTATTTTGCTCAGTATTAATTACTGCCACGCGCCCAGGTAAAGATTTCCTTTCCCTCTGTTTCTCATATTTTCTATTTATAGCAAGTTTTCCTTTTTTTATTCTAACAAATTATCCAATGTTACTTAAAAGTGCACGTAAATAAAAAATAATTATTTATAATCGTACCCTTCTCCACTCCTTCCCTCTTCTTAAGCATCGTATATATTTTATTTATTATTATAGATTATGTGGAGTAAATAAATAAAAAAACCCTTGAAGTGAGACATCTTCTTGCACCCCGAATAAGTATTGTTTTCAAAAGTGACATCTTCAGTGCTACGTAAGCCTCTTATCAGTCTGTTTCTATGGCTACAAAGCGAAAAACAATAAAACTTTATCATTATTTCAGTGTTCCCTTCAATTCCTGTGGAAAGGTGTACCATTCAGGCTCAACCGGGTACTTAAGTTTCAGCGTATTTTATACCCATTTGTACACTGTACTGTTCCCCTCGTAATTTGCAACAACAATGTAAGTTTGACCTTTGTATTCAAATGACTTCAGATCGGTTGCACGGTGAGTAGCAATCTCTAGATATTTGATGATCTGTGATCCAGAAAACCGATACAAGACTGTCTTTTGGACAAAATTGGCCACACCAAGGTAGGTTTGACCGCACATTACAAATGCGTCCCAGGACCGTGCTCCACGAGTGGGAATGGACTGAAACAGCGTGAACATGGTGCCATTCCATTTGTAAATGAAGGAGTCATAGAGATGGCTGTTGGCAAAGGCCAGGAATGTATCACCACTGATGCTGAAAGATTTTACATCAAGTGCTCCATAGGTCTGGAGAGACTGGGTTTTCACAAAGCTGTTCGCTGACCACTTGTATACAGATGATGGCACAGCATGTCCATGCTTGGTGCTCTGAAAGTTTGCAATGGCAATGAAAGTTTCATTGTTTATTACAAACATCGCAACACCAGAAGCGTGATCGGATGATGCGATATCCTGAAACTTTTCAAAACGTTCATCCTTCCATTTGTAGATGGAGCTTAAGTTGTTGTTACTTGTGACGGCGAGAAATCTTTCTGGCAATATTGCGAAGAAGTGTAGTCTGGTTGGTGATCCGAATGAAACGTATTGAAAATTGACAAACTGTGTTCCATTCCACTGATAAATAGCAACTTTAGGATCACTGCGGAAAGTAACGCCCAGGTAATGTTTATCATCTATAATAAAATAGTCAAAGTCATCTGTAGGTTTGATGAGTATGGTCTGGTGAAGGGCAAATTTTCCGTTTAAATTGTTCAGTTTGTAGATGTAACATCCGCTGTCGCTCACGTAGTTTGTGAAAGCAAGAAAAACACTTTCGTCAATGATGAACTGTTCAACTGCCGCAGGATTATTTGTTGGCAGATCTTGATATTCTTCGAAGCGGCGCAAAGTACTGTTACAGTCTAGACAGGAAAAAATAGTTGGTATAAAGCATAACTCACACGAAAAGACATTAAGGTCGCTAATATAAAGATAATTATGGTGGATGGGAGTTCCTTTTTTCTCTCCTCCATCTTCTTTTTCGTTTTTAATTTGTTTGGCGTTTGTTTCAGACCCATAAATTCACTATGCCTTTGACTTGTCTTAGTCCTAGTGAAAAGGCTGAAATTTTCAATGACTTTGTTTTGACAACATCAACTAGGAATGTTGTCTAATGGTGAAATCAGGCTCTCTGATAGCCCGTTGCCTATAAAGCTGGCTCTAGTTGAAATTTTGTGAATGTAGCTTTTTGGTTAATTGGTGCAATTAAGGACTCATCAAGAGTCAATACAACCAAGTCTATATAATGCTTGATTAGTATACAGTAAGACAACTAAATACCATGAAAATAGTATTTCCTTTTTAGGGACTGTCATTGGATTAAGATATATTGGACATGATTGAAGCTTAGCTTGTTGGGCGGTAGGGCCTTTTCTTATACATATCGTGGTAGATGTGTTTCTTTGTCATGTTAAGCAACCTTTCCGCGAAAGGACACCAGTCCATTAAAGATCGAATGAATAAAAGATAATCTACTAAAGAACTACTCGCCATGCAGAAAAAAAAAAAAAAAAAAAACGCAACTAATATTGTAAAACTGTACTTAAGAGCGCGTCGTTATGTGTTTCGTTCGTTTTCTTTTCACTTGTTAATTTTTTTGTTAGTTTTCTGCGTGCGGTTGTTTAATACAGTAATAGCCCACGTATAAGAACCCGGGTTTTAAGAATCGGTTAGGCTAAAATTGTCATTTTAAGCCCCCTCCACATAAGAACCTATAAGGCTAAAATTTTAAGCTAGGTGCTTTTCAGTGGGGTTGCTGTAAAATTGTATAGGTAAAAACCGCTGAATTAAGATCATCATCTGTTTAAACGTAACTTGAGATAATTGTTTTTTTGCTTTCAATCTTAAGTGCCATGTTGTATTCCTATTGATCAAACCTCAAGCGCTAGAGCCATACAGTTTTAATTTATTTTTTTTCATTTCTCTTCATTGCTTGAACTTGTAGTGAATTTGGTATGAACATGAGTTTCTTTGTCATGTTTTGTTAAAGACACATGATACTGTACCTGCAATGAACTGCCTATAGGCATTGCTCTATGGTAAGTACTATTAAATTATATAAGAACCCATTTTGGCTAAATTGAAAAATTCAGATTCTTATACGTGGGCTATTGCTGTAGTTCATAAAACCTTTGTGTATTCAATGACCTGGTCTTCGAGTAAAAGGTGACCTTGGTTTGATGCAGAGGTCACTGCCTTTCATGTGTTTAGCTGTTGTTTGTTCGCTAACTGGTCCACATTTACAATAGAAAAAACACGGAGATTTGTATCAGAACAAGGTCACCTGCGGTCCCGTTTCTACTCAAAGGCCATTACAGAAGCTCTGTATCGGCTTTTTAATCCGTGGTCGAAGCGTTGGGGGTGGGGGTGGAACTAATTTTTTTCTCAAACACCATGCCGTTGTTTACAGTGCAACACCAGTAGGGCCCCATCTTAATTTATCCCATACTAAAACGTTTTAACTTGTTCCACTCTGGGAACCGTCTTCAGTCAGATCCTTTTTCAGCTACCGAAAACGCCCTTGTAGTGTGCACACACACAAAAAAAAAACAAACAACAACAACAACAACAGTAAAAAACTATGCATTTTTGATTTTATCTATGATTGTACAGCTATACACCTTTCAGCACCGACAAAACTAATACAACAGCAAGCTATACCAGCATTCTTGCTGCAATTGTGCCAACCACTGCTACATTCGTCAACATCTGAGAATTAAAGAGCACAAAAAAGCGGGTTGGAAGGGGATGGGATCAGGTTGTATTGCTATGTTACTCCTGTTTTGCACCTGCACAAAGCAGAGAGAAAGTTCGTAAAACTGCAATTTATACCTGAACATATGGGACCGTCGCCGGTAAAACCGGGATTGCACATGCAACTGAAACTTCCAACTGTGTTAATGCATGATGCACTCTTGCTGCAGTTGTGCAGACCACTGCTACATTCATCCACATCTGGGTAGAGATTAAAGAATACAAACACGGTTGGAAAATGATGGGATCAGGTTGTACAGCTACGTTAAACCTCTATGGGGCAAGGGCAAACTACTTGTTGCGACCTCAGCGACTTCTTAAAAGTACCGTTTTTTCGCGCCGACCACACAGCTAGAACACCAGGGCGACGTCATCGCTCAGAATGCCGCGACACATCTGAGTACTTTTTACGCGCGCCGGCGCCAAAATTCGAAATTGGTTAGAGAAAGGTGCGCGTGATAACAAAGAATACGGCCAACAAGCGGCCACCAGCGTGTACGTTTTTCCCCTGGCCAAGTACCAACATTTGGAATTTGTGGAGGAGGGATCGATTAATAATTCTGAGCAAAAAATTGTTTTTTAAGGTCTCTATTATCAAATTTGCTCTGAAAACAGATTATTTTGGAAGCGTTTTGGTATGGAATCTGTTCTTAAAGCGGAATATTCCGACGAACTGATCGGTTAAGTTAACGCCCAGCATATGGAAAAGTTAGTACCGGGTGTCAGGAAAGCTCCTGCAAATTTTCGCTCGTTTACGACACTTACAAGTACTGACGAAATGCGGTTTTCTGAACGCACTGCTCGACTCCCTTTAAATTTGCGTTTCGGAGGCTGTTCGGGAGAATGGTTGACTGATTTTGAAACTCCCGCGAGTAATAATAATATGCAAAACTCCACCTCCCAAAACAATAGCGCGCAAAACAGCGTATTACAAGCTCCTCTAATTATTGGCAACGTTTACTCAAAAAATCTTTATTTCAACACGTCGTTTTACAGCCAGAGTCACTTTCAGACCCTTCTCAAATAGAAGAGCAAGTCTTTGCTCTACCCTGGGCACCGACTTCAGTCAATAACTTCCTTTTTAAGCTGCCGAAAACGCCCTAATTTAAGCCACTGAAAGACAAACCAGGCAAAAATTATCATGCCGATTAGGATGAAGTGATGGGTTCGGATTGTACAGCTATATACCTTTCAGCTCCACCTCCATACACCCGCGACAAAACCAATAATGCTCCCTCGACTGCGGTGCAGTGAAACTGTTGATTAGGTGCCCATAGCCACAGATGGTCAGATTGATCTTGTACGGAATAGTATTTCAACTGATTGTGCTTTGACTCAACTTTCAAGAAGGAGATTTATTACCAAAGGGGATACATAATTTTATGCGACCTGCCCCTTGATTAATGTCCTGGATGGTGGCACATCCGGCACTTGAATAGATTTAGAATTAAGCATATGAGCATCGGGTTGCAGGCCTCTTTCCTAGAAGCTTCGGCGCAGGGCAAGCTTTTTCCCACCTTCTTTACCCCTCCCATTTTTGTAGCATTTGTAGTGTTACATTTGTGCAGGCGTAGTGTCACGTAAGGGGGTTTGCCCTCATCTTTGCTGGAAAAAAAGAACTCATTTCCTGTTTTATTGTAATTTGAGATGATCTTGCAATAGACGGTCACTTAACTGAATACACTACTTGCACAAATCCCATAACACCGTTCATCTTGGGGGGTTATTTGCATTAAAACAATGGGTATCCTGTTTACTGAAGCATGATACAGTCCCAAGAGTACATAGCTTGTATTGTTTTTATGTAAAGAACCCCCCAAAACAGATTGCATTATGGGATTGTGCAAGTTGGGAATGGCCAAATTATGGCAAAGATTTGCGTCAGTTTAGTTCTCTTCCCAGAAAACAGAGCTTAGCCTTAGTAATGCACATTGTGAAAGTAATAAAAAAAAAAACGCGAGGAGTGCATTCTTGAGTTATATAAGCATGCATGAATTTTTACGAACGTAAGTGATAAGGTACTTCTTATACTTCTCGATTGTTTTTTATGAGTTATAATCACACGCAGCGTACGTCACAAGCATATGCGCGTGCCAATCTTAGCACATATTCTGAAAGAAGTAATTGTACGTTAAACAGTAAATAAAAAAATAAGATTTAATCCATATTTAACGTTAGCATATACTAAAACAGTGGATAGCGTTGAACGCGCGCGCTGATTGGCTACTCAAACTCCGGATATCCTGTGCTATTCACCTCCGAGCAATTCGCGCGGAATTTGCGCCTGAAAATGTTGTAATCTTTGCGGGAATAAATGAGTTAAAATCATCTTTTTCTGCTATATTATCTCACTGTTTTAGTATATACTAAAACAACTATTCACCTCAGTGTTGGTGGCTAGTGGTGGATATTTTTTTCGCGGCTTGGTAAATATCCACCATTAGCCATCTCCACTTCGGTGAATAGTTGTTAATTATATGAACAGAAAAACAAAATTGGGAATTTCAAATCGCCAGGATATTTATTAAGAAACATAAAAAGCTTCTTCGTCGTACATTGTTCAGTCAATAATATAAGCACGTGCCAATTTGTAAGATCATTCGAAAAGTGCGAGAATCACGGGCCGTAGCCACTTTCGTGTTGTTCCAAATTCCGGCGTGCTTATGAAAATGAACTTGGCGCGTTTTTCGACCACTTGAACAGTTAATGTGCTCGCTTTACCGGTGATTTATTAATGTACTCAATTCGACCTATCATAGTGCGTCTCGAACATTTTATGTTAGAGTTCTAAGACCAGTTCGCTTATGAAAAAGTAATCTTAATCTTCCTGCTAATTTTAGCCTAACAACAGACAAATAGAAATGACGAAGCCCCATGTATGCTTTGCCAGGCAATTAACTTAGAAAAGTGCGTCTTACCGTTTTCGCAGTTTTCGCCTGTAAAGCCGGATATGCAAACACAAAGGTATTTCTTGTCAGTATATCCGTATAGGCATTTGGCGTTGTTCTGGCAAGGTTTGAGAATGGAGCAAACGTTCTGACCAAAAAAGAAAATTAAGAATGAAAAAGCCAGTAAATACGTCACCTCTATCAGTTCTTGGAATATTATGTTGGAGGTTTATTACACTAGATCTCCAACAAAGTAACTTTATTCCTTGTAAATTGCTTGTAACTCGCCTCTGATGGAAATGAATGCTTATTGAATTGCCTAACAAGGCGCCATCTCAGATATGTAATTCCACTCAGTCCAAACTTTTCTCAGTGAAGGTGCATAGTAGAGGACTAGAATGTAGGTGTATGGGTCTCTAAAGGCGGCTGTTATAGTCAAGCCAATGTATGGAGTGTTTTCACTCAAGTGACTATCAGCCATGTTGGTTTACTGAAACAAAAGAAACTATTTGTGTGAAAATAGAATGCAATGGGCCATTTCCGAGTTCATGTCTGCCTCCTCTTCAAAGCGAGTCTAAGTGCAAAGTTTTTGTTATGAAAATTAGTTTTTCATATGTAAAGTAGAACTAATTACCATCACAAAAACTTCGCACTTAGACTCGCTTTGAAGAGGAGGCAGACATGAACTCGGAAATGGCCTATTCCCAGAGGTTTCGTTTGGGACACCAACATGGCCGCCGTGACGTCACGTGAAAACACTCTATAGATTTTTAAATTGTATTAAACTAGCCTTTCCAGTCTCTCAGATAGTAGAGGCAGGCGAACGAGACTGAGCGAGCGCAAAAAAAAATGCTGGTACTATCTGAACGCCTGGAACAGGCTAGTATTAAACAAAATCCTCAACGGTCAAAGTTGACAAGACAAGACTTCACTTCCTTGACACAAGTTGTAGGAAGCAAAGCAAAAGCATTTTGAATGACTTAAAAGCTAAAATTAGGGGCATATTTAACTGTTCATGACTGAGCTTGCCTATTTTCAGCGCCAAATAAAGATAGCCGCAATCCTTTTGTATGTACCACTTTTGTACTCTGCTATCGATTGATCTGCTCGAAGGTAATGAAGATAAGTAAGTTTAGAAGGTATCAAATGCAGAAAACCTGCTTTTTCCTACCTCTGTGACTCCATATGTCCAGCCTGGCCTTGCTATAAGATCCTCTGGATGTTGGATGTCATCTGAATTACTTAGCTCGCATATTACTTTGTGATCAATTGTTGGTCCAATGTTGACGGAGACACATTCGCTCGTCATGAGGCAGTGATGTTCGCATTCTCTGAAACTAGTTCCAATGGTAAGACTTGAAACTACATGATTCTTTAGATAATGGCCAGCCTTTGGTGGAATAAATTTGATGGTGCGACAGCGTCCTAAAAAAAAACAAAATTCTGAGTAAACTTTATTCAAACCGTACTTACAGTGCGACGCGCCTTACCGTGGCCACCCAACATTTTAATTTTACAAGTTAGCCAATCAGGGTACGTAGATTTGATTGACAGACACGCCTCCATTTGGTTGTTGCGTGTTGAAACTTTCTACGGAGGCGCGTCTGGCAATCAAATTCGCGTACCTTGATTGGCTAACTTGTAAAAATGTTTGTTGGGTGGCCGCGGTAAGGCGCGTCGCACTGTAACTGAGTAGTTCAAATTAGACAGAGTCAAGATAGGTTAAGACTAAGTGGATAATCTCTAGAAGCTTGGTATCGCTTCTGCAAGCCTAAGCGACCTTAAGAATGGAGAGAGGCAAGAGCCGCTGAGGAAGAACAATTTAGCGTGGTTTATGGTACCCCGCAAGTTTGACCGAATAATGATGTTGAGCGATGGCGTTTAAAATACAATGAAAATAGGTGAAAGCTAGAAGGATATCTCCAAAATAATCATCAACAGGACTATGGCGGAGTGTAACACTTTCTTATAGTCCTCCTTAATCCGGCCGCTTGGAGTAATCTAAGGTTTGCTTTTATTTTTTCAAACGAAGTAACAGCTTCCGTCAAGTTATAAACACTTGGTACAAACACACGCGTGGCTCGACCAAAAGACACTTCAATCTATTACAAAGGTGCATTCAATCACATGCGACACAGACTGCTTGTTTAGCCGCAAATTGCAGCCATGCAGTTTGCAATCTTATTAGAATAGTTAAAATAGTAGGATCAACACAAGTGCCCCCAGAACAGAATAAGTTATAGACCATCACACTGGGGACTACATCCCCTACTCTTTCCGATCAGTGTATGGGTTCTTTAACGTCCCACACCAACACTGTGAGACAGGACCTCCAGTTTATTGATGTCAGTACAAAGGCAGTAATTTAAAGACCCTAAGTGTTGGTCCGGTCGAGGTGTGAACCCCCGACCTCCCGCACAGCAGTCCGGTGCCCTACCAACTGAGCTAACCGGTCGGCGGTACTGAATTTATAAACTTCACGAGGGGAGCATGATCTAAAACAGCTTATGATTGGTTTTTCGAAACACAATGAATTGGAGACGATTAGCAGACGTTCGTTGAGGAGGAAAGATTGCGTGACGAGCCAAAGAGAGGAAGAAATGCTTTCAAGTGTACAAACAAACTTAAGTTTATCGGCTGAATAAGGTGAGACGGGGAAATAAGTAGGACTTATCAAAGTAATAGAAAATAGTGAAGAGGAATAAAACAAATAACAGCTGGAAATTGGTGGTGACCAAACTTATCTAAAATAAGAAAAAAGTAATAGTTTTATATATAATTGTTTTAAGATAAGCGAACTGCGGTAGATCGCAAACACTATAAAGTTACTGTAATTTTGTATGCATGCTTCTTTAAATACGATGTAAGCCAGGAAACGCTCTTAAATATAATGCCAGTTGGCAATTCAGCACGAGAGTAAGGTCCAATTCTGGAACACTTTCTTTGGCTTAATGTTTGGTTACACACCAAATTTGAGTAGAACAGGCTTGGTTAGTTAAGGCTAACTAGATTTGCCAGGTATACAAGCGGAGTGTTTTGTTGCTTGGGCTGTTTTCTCTCATAAACCGATGGTGAGTTTCGGGCCACCACCTGCCGAGTTCCTTCAGAAAGATAACCCTTGAAACAGGTGAACCAGACGTTTAAATCGCCTCGAAGAACTCAAAGCACCTAAAAAACTCAAAGCACCTAAAAAAAAAAAAACTTGATGAAATCGTAATGGGAAACTAGCCCCTGTTGCTAGCCAAGTTCCTCTTAACACCGATCATCCTCTAAGAGTTTACCTAAATGTCCCTTTAAAAGTTCCTGAAACAACGAAAAACTGTTAGAAAAGAAATATCGCATTGTTTTCGTATATACAGAAAATGCCGGTTAAGGTATCATGGTAGGTGGATTGACAGTGTTTGGAAATCGCGCCCTTACGCTGACGCTTTGAAAGAAAACCTCATCAACCTATACATTTTCTGAAAGCTTAATAGTTATACAGTACAATCATATCGTTGAAATTTTCTAAAAAGTCAGTATTGCAGTGGTATTAAAAGAAATGTCCAGAAACACTGCTTTGCTTAAATTGGTTCGTTTCCGCGCGTGAATTATCGGATCGGTGCGATTAATATCGGAAATGTTTTCTCACACATCACCCTCAAAAACCGTGTCTGCGATTTTCCAGATGCGATTTGGTTTTTTTTTACAACCTCCTAAAGTTTGATACTGTCCACGCGGACGTTCCTTTGTACAAAAGAGGCCGTAACTCGGAAACGGAAGCGAAATTAAACAAAGCCCGACACGGTTTTTCGAACAAAGTATCCTTGAACATGCCTGCCGATTTTCAGCTAATTCCGTCGGAAGATGCGCGTAAACGAACTAAAAATGTTCACCCTTATATGCAGTTTTATGTTATCGAGAAAAAGACGAAAAACGTTTTATGAGATTTCTGTGATTAGGTGTTAAAAATCCCAGCATGTAAGAAGATTTAATGACGCATTGACAGATGTCGGCACGGGTCAGTTTACAACAACAATGGCTTATGACAACTTGAATTAAACAGACGTCTTCAATTCTGGCACGAAAACCAGTTCGTTCTCTAGCGATCTTTTCGTGCGACTAGCACTTGTTGCAGGTTAGTCTACGGCTTTATTGGCGGGTCTAGTGCCCTCCAATAACCATTCGTCTTGACTGTAGTACGACCCACGGTCGCTCAGAGCCAAAGATCTGTCTTGTTCCACACAAGATTCCTTGATTCCAGATTTTCGCTTCTTCGGCTTCTTCGAAGACGCAAACGTACAAGACGTTTTCTTGCGTTTTCGTCCGGACATTAAGAACTTCAAAAGCTAAGCTTGTCAAGAACAAAAGCCAACGAGCGATAAAAACAACCGGATCAAGAACAGTTCGCGTGCACATCTCTTTCGTTCAAATGAACCATCACACCGCATTCGCGTTACAGGTGACAACCGAAGGTAAATTTTAATTAGAGATGACAGGGAATTGTCAACGCACCGTCAGCGGTTAATGAGATTCAAAAATAGTTTTTCTCATTATCTTAAAAAGTAAAAAAGCTTTTTTTCCCATTCTTTTTGCAAAATATTTATCTCAGTCTTCTCAATTTGAACAGCAAAAAAAATTTTTTTCTATTTTTCGTCAAAATCCACCTACCATGATACCTTAAGAAGGCCAAATCCGACGCAAAATTTTTGACAGAACTATGATAAGAAAAAAACTGAAGTTTTCTATTATGAGCGAGCAAAATGTTTTCCCGGAAAACGTAGTTTAGTCTTGTTTTGGGAGCAACATAAGGCCAGATAACGATTAAATTCTACTAAATCTTTAGACTCTTCTGGTTTAGAAAAAAAACGATAAGAAAAGACATAGAAAATAGCACTTTCCACAAGAAATATCACTTTAACCCTTCTTCAATGTTTTCATTATGTACGCAGCTTGGAAAAGGTATATCACTGTAAACTGTTGCAGTTGACACAGACGTATTCAAAAAGCGACTAAGTTAGATCTATTGGCGACTTTTGTTTATGACGTTTATCTACTGGTAATAAAACATGTGTCAGTTGTATTTTCCCACCTTCCTGGGCATCTGCTTTGCGTTCCAGCCACGCACACGAAAGAACACAAAAGATAAGAAAGTAGGAGACGGGGAAGGAATAGCCCGCCATACTTGAGGTGTGACCGACTTTAGATCCCGAAATCGCCACTGAACGGAAAACAACCCAAGACAGATATATGTCATCAGTGATAATGAACAAAAGTCCAATCCAACTTTTTTCATGACGTAGCAAAAGCTGTCGTCCAACGAAACGAGCTGGCTAATGACCACAGACTTGTCCTATTGGTTCGAATTGCAAAGAACGTGTGGTCAAATTGTACTATTGCGACGCAGGCATCTGGATTTGGTAAAGCTAATAATAAATGTTTCAGTGACAGCAACAGTTAAGTACCGAAGTACCAAACAACAGTTACTTACTGGGTTTGAGCCAAAAAATAATGAGACAAGTAAAGCTCAAGCGTGCAAATGAACTTTCTGGTGTGTATGTCCTACTGACACAAGTTAGGATACTTTAAATTAAAATCGATATCTTAAAAGTAGAATAACAACATAAATGAAAGAAGGAATCGGGGATAGGTGAAATTAAGAGGTATGGTCTTAAATGTTTCAAGGGACGAAGTATAAAGCATCTAATGTTTTTTAAACTTCGAAAACTTTGCGTCGGATCGGGATTCAGGTTGGGATTAAGGTTCTGTTCTCATTTGGTTCTGGAAATTTATATTGAGCAATTCGAGAAGATGAGGCCGTGCTAGATTACTCACATTTTTATTTGGAAGGCACTTAGCACACACCTGATAATTGTTTAAGACGTTTTGACAACTTTTTTTATGTAACGTAGCGTCCGTCTAACCAGTTAAAATCAGTTAAAACTTAAGGTGACAAAAAGTCAAGCACCTATTTTCATTATACGGCGCAATTTATTACCAAGAACACTGGCTAAAAATAAAATGGACTTCCAAAAAAGAATTTGTGCTGAACTCATGAGTACGCGAGTAACCAAACACTGACCACTTGTTCTTTGAGTAGGCTTGCTTTTACTGAACAAGTGTACATTGACCAATCATCTAACGGAGTTTTAGACGGGTCATCAATGCTAAACGTATTGAGTACGAAAATGTACTTGTTGAGTCCAAAAGATACTTAGTAAGTTAAGATATACACTCAATGAGTCTGTAACAGCGAATCAAAAGCTTTGAGCGAGATGTTTCAAATGAGTCCTATTGTCATAACGTGCGTGGCACTGTTTCGGAAGGTTGGCGCCAACCAGCGCAAAATAATACATAAATGGCGGTAAAATAAAAGCAGCTTACAATTCAGTACAAACGTCCTCGATTGTACCGATATCGACTTCAAACTCGGTATCTAGCTGACTTTTTAGCGGGTATTCTAGGAACGCGTTCCAAACTAGTTTGTGGCATTGCATTTTGGAGAAATTCGGTGCTAGATAAGCACATTAAACGGAGGGCATAGTGTTATTATTATTATTTTTTCTTAGCTTTACTCTAAAGAAATAAAAAATAAACTGAAAATATACAGATACTGAGAATACAAGATAATAATACACCAATAACAACTTGAACTGGGCAGGGACACCGCAACAGCTGGAGCCAATTACTGCGGACCCACTAAAAAAAATAAAAAAATATACAAAAAGCAGTTAAAATCACATACAGCAGCTAATCTCTTGGTCTAAAATCCTGGCTGTGTTACATTTTAAACAATACTTTTAAAGCTCCTTGGAGAGTCCGGATCATAATTTATTGCTAGAGCCCGCGAGTAATAGCCGTAAAGAACAGATTTAAAGTTCCCAAAGGTAACATTATCCAGGTCAAATCTAGTAATAAGCAGGTTCCAAATTCTAGTGGTTCTGATAAAAAAAAAGGTTTCTGAAAGGTAGAAGTCCTGCATCTATTAGGAACGAACGATTGAGAGCTCGTTACAGATATACGGGTCCTTCGCGCGCACTCGCGCACGAAGGGAACAACGGAAGGATCTAAGTGTATCATATTATGCGTAGCCTTGTAAAAGTATATTAGATCTAGTAACTCGTGCCAGTAACACACACGAAGTAGATTTACATGTATTAGTCTTTCTTTGTAAGGGATATTTGTTAAAACAGGCAAGCAAAGAATGAATTTGGTGGAACGTGTTTGAATACTTTGGCGTTTAGAAATTAATTAAATGCCTTGGGGCGCCCATACCTGAGTTGCGTAGCCAGGATGAGTACGCACTAGGCCGAGGTATAATGTGCGCCTTACGGGAATAACCTAACAACTCGTTTGCGCGTGCAGCTTGGTAAGAGACTTGGGCGTGCCAAGTCAAGTCACGTTCCAAGGAGACGCCGAGATCACGCACTTCCTCACGGGACTTGATGGTGTTGCCGTTAACTTCGTAGCTCGTACAAATGGGCTTGTGCTTCCTTGTAATGGTCTGAAGCTTGCATTTCTTATCATTGAAGGGAAGGCCAGAGGCAACAGACCATGAGGACAGATTATCCAGATCTTGTTGGAGAGCGGCGCCATCTTCCTCAGAGATCACTGTCTTGTACATTTTGGTGTCATCTGCAAACATTGCCACTTGTACTATTGTGTTAAGTGTTATGTGCCAACATTTTTTGTTATTGGTAAGTGTTAAAACTTGTAAGCAAAAATTTCAAAATAAAATAACATATTCAAGCCTCTTGTCCCGAACCGGTCAGCAGGCGTACCTTCCACTTATGACTAAGTGCGTGGTGTCTTAGGTGGCCGGCAGCTGGCGTGCACTTACAGTTCAGTAAGCATTACACGCAAGCTAGAGTCACGTAACGGCCGACCAAGGAAACACATGAGAGCCAAAATAAAACAGTAATTTTTAAAACATTGTGTCTGTGGCCACAAATGTATTATGGGATGTCCAAGAAGTGTATTAAAATAATATGGGGAGGGGTACAAAATAAACCGACCGGGGATGTTTGTCTTAAAATCTTGCCGAAGAACCTCCCTCCCCCTCCCTCCCCCCCCCCCCTAAAAAAAATAAGGATTTGAATATGGATATAAAGAAACATTTCAAGAGAAGAACACGAAACTATGTGAGGCACAATTTTTGGAATCGGCGAAAATATTGAATTTTGTCCATTTTTTAAATTAATAAAATTTTGTCCGACAGATTTTATTTTGGAAAAAAATTGTACATTTCCATTTTGGCTTAATTTGACAGATACCAAAACTTGATAATAGGTTGTACGACTAGTTTTTGAGAAGCGATGAAAATGGGGTTTTCAGATTTTATGCGACCGCCATTGAGAGAAGCATTGCGCATGCGTTTATCAGAGAAAACCCAACTTACTGCTATAATCGCGCGCGCACTCTCTCCAACTCCACAGCCTCGTGTGTTGAGTTATAATATGGCTGTTTACTGCACCGGCTACACCTAAACCCTGTGGAAGGTATAGTGACATTGTAGTGAATGCAATTTCGTTTATTTTCACACTGTCATGTTATTCAGCATTTTTGTACGACATTATGTTTTTCATTTCTTGTCGCGGTATCTCATTCGTCAGATCGCCTTCTGCTGCTTGAGTGACTTCAAGTGCGCGCAAGCCGAACATAACCTCGCTTTTAATACACCAAAGATTTTTGCTCGCACGCGATTTGTCGAAACGTATCATGTGACTGAATATTCCCCTGCTAAAACTGGGGAATATCTGGTGATATTTTCCAAATGCGCGTGCGAAAAATACTTGAAGGATAATTGTCTTCTGATAAAAAGAGCAGTGCAACCTGATCACCTGGAACCCTCGGCAGACCACTGCAAGCAAATGGCGCCTTTGGCGGAAATAATAAAGGTTTTAGTTAGCTTTTGCAGTAAGGATGGGCCGATACCGTTTCTTATTAAATCGCTACGATACCGAGTCCGATACTGTCTTTCTGACGTCATTGAGTTAACCGGTAAGTCACGTGGTCTGCTTAACCAAATGCAAGGTGATCTCGTATTGGAAATGTTGATTTTTGTTTAGTACTGTATAGTCTCATCAACAACACGGTCAGTATAAAATATGGACTGCGGACTACGGACTGGGTATAAAACACGGACTGAGGTATAAAATACGGACTAAGACTGCGGACTGGGTATAAAACACGGACAGGTAAAGCGAATTCTTCACTCTTATTGATTTCCTTATCCCGCGAGTAATCCAGGCCGGCTTTGAGAGTTGCTTGACTCTTCGTCGTGACGGAGTTTTCAAGGGGGCATGTTCATCCACGACTTTATTCACCTTGTTGTAAAATGTAGAGAAAGAACTATTTATATTGCCTTGTTCCGTGGTGATAACGGTATCCCAGTTAATTTCAGCGAGCTCAGCAAGAAAATCATGTTCTGAGAACTGAGAATAATCTCTTTTTGATATTTTGCTTTTTCCTGCTGTCACCTTGACACCATGAACAATACAGAATTGGGAATAGTGGTCGCTAATGTCACATACGATGTTCCCACTTTTAATTTTGCTAGCAAGCTTGTTAACGAAAATATTGTCAATTAGAGTTGCGGAGTTATTATATACTCGAGTTGGTTTGTCAACTGTTGGAATTAATGAATAGCTTTGTAATGAGAGAAGAAATTTATGTGCATAATTACATGTTTCAACAGCAAGGAGGTTTATATTGAAGTCACCCATGATAAAAATGGGTTTATTTAAAGCGCTGAACTTTTCTATTGTTTCATCAAAATAGTCCAAAAATTGATGTGGAGAGTTATGTTGTCTATACACCACGCCACAGATAATGTTTGGCTGCCGAGAGAGATGAAATTCGATCCATAAAGCTTGGAACGCCTCGTTGGAAGTTTTGTCAATAATCGTGTAATTCAAGCTGTCCTTGATATACATGCCAACACGTCCTCCAGAAGCTATAGGTGTCGGAACATACTCAAATTTATAGCCAGATATAGACGTGTCAAAGTTTACAGAATCAACTGTACTTATTTTAGTTTCAGAAACTCCAATTACAGAAAAAACTATAATTTAGTTCGTCTAACAAATGCACCTGCAGGTTTTCAAGGTTTCGCCTTAGGCTTCTTACATTATTATGAAGCAGAGAGAAATTGCTTTCGCTGCGAGGTAGCTTATTTTTTAAGATATTGAAGCTATGTGGCGAATAATAGTGGCTCTTTATGTTTTCATAAAACAGCTCAGAATTGGGGTTTAAGCCGTTTTGTATGTTTAAAGAGAACAGATCTAAATCATATAGACTTGAAAGTTTATCTAGATACTTCTTGGTAGGCAAACTACTGTTTATGATGTTATTAAACTGGCCGTGATATGAAACATTGTCACTCACACTGGCGTAAGGCAGTTCGCGAAATAACGATTTCGAAGTCATTGCTATAGTGATCACAATTTACAAATCTAAATTAGGAATGAAAGGAGTTTAACTTATCTTCCTCTGTGAGTTTCGTTGAGTTCACTGACATCCCTAATCCGAATGGCTCTTGAGTCATCACTCTTGCGAAGATAAATGGCACCATTCTCTACGGTTGAGGATGCTTTTTTTTTTGGCATTTCACAGAACCAGTTAATTTGAAAGAGATTTGTGCTGTAAACATTTGACGAAGCCTGTGTGATCGCACGAAATCGGTCAGATAATGTGCTGAAAGCCAGTAAAAGGTCCGTGATAATCGTCACGAATATAGCACCTTCAAAGTGTCAGCAATGCTGTTTTAGTTAGCAGCTCTAATAACTGTAGTTTGCCTAGTAGTACTTTACTACCTGTAATTCGTGTATTCCTTGTAGTACCTGTAGATATTGTAATTCTGTAGTACCTGTAGATACTGTAATTCTGTAGTACCTGTAGTTATTCTAGTACATGTATTTCGTGTAGTTTGTTTCATGAGGTAGCGAGAGACAAATGTTTTCACAATTCTTAGCTGCACCGAAAAACGTAGTTTAATCCTGTTTTAGGAGCAAATAAGCCGGGCCCGATAAATTAAATTCGTAATTTTTTGGACTCTGCTCGTTGATAAAAAGAAAGGCATAGAAAACAGTACTTTCCACAGGAAATATCAGTTCAACACTTTTCGTCATGGGCGCAGCTTGGAAAAGCTAAAAGATACATTACTGCATCTTCCAGTTGACTCTGACGTATTTAAAACGCAAAAAGGCTGAAAGAGTGTCAGTGTAGATCTTATGGCGAAGTTTATCTAACGGACTAAAACATGTGTCAATGCTATTTTCTCACCTTGCTGGGCATCTGCTATGCGTTCTAGCCACGCACACCAAAGAATACAAAAGAGAAGCAAGTCAACGGGGAAGAAATAGCCCGCCATACTTGACTTGTGACCGGCTGTAGATCGCGAAATCGCCACTAAACGGTTGGTCAAAACAAACCAGGAAAGATGTTTGTCATCAGTAAAAATGAAAAGTGGGTGATGTGCAAATTTTTACCAAAATTTGTCAGCCAGCGAAATAAGCAGGTAATTAGTACAGAGTTGTCCTATTTGTTTGGATTGGAAAAATTGTGTGGCCATATATATTAAACTATTAAGATGCAGGCATCTGAATTTGGCAAGGTTATTAATTGTTTGCATACCAAACTTAAAAAAGGGAAAATGTCAGACTCAAAATTTCCTATTCAACCGAGTTTAGGCGGAGAACAACAGTTAAGGAACGAATTTTAGCCAAAAATAAATGCGACAAGAGAAGCTCAAACGTGTAAATACGCTTTGTGGTGCGCGTGTGCTAATGAGTTTAGAAATAATCTTGAAGGTAGAGTAACTAGTTACAGCATAAATGGAGAAAGGAATCGGTGACAGGTGGGATTACGAAGTATGACGGCGAAAGTTGACTAAAATAGGACAAAAATAATAGTTTTGGACGAGAATTTCACAGCAGTCGTTTGTAACACCGAAAAACGTAATTCCTGTCATTTAGAAGGGACAAATACATCGTTTTAAGGTAACGGCGAAGTATGAAGCATCTAATGCTTTCTAAACTACGGAAACTTTATGTTAGATC
>OX419346.1:4330230-4350230 GCA_948470475.1 Galaxea fascicularis
AATTACTTGTTTTTAACTGACGTGAACATGAAGTCCTTATCGCATCAACTTTGAACCTTTTACAAACCCCTACTGCATTTCATATACAGCCCTGACCAAAAGTTATGTTTAATATGATTAGACCTAAGAAGTATTTAGCATTCATTTCTGGAAAGTGCCTTTTTTCAAACGGTCATCAGGAGGGCAATCAGGCTTTCCTTTTCTAGCCTAGTTAGTTGTTCTTGCTTTCTCCCATCATTTCACTTAGTGGCATTTTCCTTTGCTGCTTAGCATGTGGTTGTGTAGCCTGCGAGCAGCAGATGTATTTCCGGTCCTTGCTTCTCTCCCTCCGGTTTTTCTCGGCGGGTGAAACTTGGAACTTGAGCCGAAAAAACCGGATGCTCTTGCAGGCTAGTGGTTGTGAAGGCTTACCATCCAGGTTATGCATGTAAAAACACATGTTTAAGTTATTGGTTTGTTACCAACTATTTAGGCATTAATTTTTTCACTGAACTTAAATTTCATATTTTTGTTTAATCATGAAAATTGTGAAATTAAGGTCGGCAAAAATTAGTACCAATAAGGTGAGAATGCCCTCTTCAAATTCCTTGACCCTTTGATTCATAAATTTATTCTTTGGAATTTTAACAGGACAAAATATGGAAAGAGTTGCTTTTGGCAGCCATTTTGATTGGTGAGCAATTTGTGGACAGTGTGAGAGAAGGTGAGATACATGTACACAATCATGTAATAATCATTCATTTTAACTTTGAAAAAATTAATGTGTACTTTTAGATGACATTTGCTCAGTCTGTTGATTAGACAGTAATATTGCAGTTGTCACTTACAGTGTATCTTGTAATCAAGTAACAGAAAGATAAGATAAAAGGAATGTTTTCACGTAATTATGTAAACTTATCACTGGCGTGCTTTCTATAATTTTGTATCAGCATTTAATTTGTCATTTCTTTAATTTCATTGACTTTTTGTTTTTGGTTTTGCAGATGATGAAGTGTGTGGTATCAGTGTTAGTGTGCGTGAGAGAGATGACATCATTCAAATTTGGAATTCAAATGCTAAAGCTGTTGAGGAAGCAACGGTAAAATAAAATTATTTTAATAATAGGAAAGATTTCCACACAGCCACATACATTAATTATACATGAATCACTGCCATACTAACCCTGTTCTGAAAATGAATAGAGTTAGAGTCAAGTGTATATGTATAATTTATGTATGGGGCTGTGCGGAAATAATCTTCTCAAAAAATGTGATAAGAATTTTACTTTCAATTGGTTTATTAAGTGGCACATCATCCTACTGTACTTTCATGCTCACCCCAGGTATTGGACAAAGTGACAGACCTTGTAACAGATGTAGATTTGTTTGATGCATTCTACAAATGTAAGTGGCAGCAAGCTGTTTTCACAAATTTGTAGAGGACGGAGAAGAAGAATTTATTACCTTTTTGGCAAATAATCAAAAGTACATTACAATTCTTGCACTTTCCATTTTTACCAACCAGTCTAAAGTCCTTACCCTTATTCGTTAACAATGCAAGGATTGAAAATTGACTGTATACTTACATGTATTAAACTCTCAACAGAAAGCCTTGAAAAATAAATAATTCTTAACTAGGTGCTTAAAAGCGAAAATGTCCCTGACTTGCCTTGTCTGAACAAAGGGAGGTTGTTCCACAAGACTGGGGCTGGTACCATAAACAAAAGATCATCCATAGTCTTTTTTCATTTTGAACCACAGACTTCCTACTATTATTATTATTAGAGTGGTGTACCCACTAAAATTTTGGACCACTTGAAGCAGAATGTTCCCTCCCATTCCACCCCCCCCCCCTCCCCCCGTAGTGTTTTACTGAGCTTCACAGTAAAATAATGTATGGGGATCAGCATTTTGTTCCTGCTGTCCTCAAAGGGTCAATTATCATTTGAATTTTTCAGCACACCAAGCCCATGATGCATTTGAGGGAGTACGACCAAGGCCTACCAAGCCTCCAGGCTTTCCATTTTTCAAGGACTGACTTTTTCTATCAAATTTGTAGAGAGGTGGCTTGAGATGTTGTTCCAGGGATGACCTGTGGCAGACTGCCATATATGATAATATCCAGTAACCAATAACTAGACAATGAAGTTGTTTTCTTGGTTAGTCAAACAATAGAATGTTTATGGACTAACATTGATCTAGATATCACCATAGTGTACATGTACAGGTTTATTGTTGTCTTGCATTGTCCTCTGGAACTGAGATGACCCTGAAGTTAACATAACGCTTTTGAAAAATCCAGTGATAACAACATGTACTAGGAGGATAACCTTAATTGTAGGATATCCTGTGGCACCAGATGACCTCTGGGTATCCTTTCATGCTACAGGGAAAACCTTGGTTCCAGGGTATGCTGCAGTACGTGGTGCTCTACATGCAGTGCCTAGGGTGGTATCTGCTTAGCCTGTAGTACGGTCTAGCATGATACTGGGATAGCTGTTGTTGTTATGCACGTAGAGTGTCCTTAAAGGTACATTACAGTTTGAGGAGACATTGGGCTTCCTGTGGTTTTGGAAGAAGTTGTGTAACAAAGTACAAACAATATTTGGGTCTTGTTCAGAATGGCCTTGTAAAATATAGAACAGTGAATAGTGAATAGATCTGTTTTTAATGCAATGTGGTAAATACATTAATGTGTACATATTCAGGAGATGGGTTCGATAAAATAGGGCAGTTGTACTTAAAATTGTAATAACCATAGTTTAAGTAGTACAATAACCCATATTAGTCACGATCTTTAAGGGAGTGATACTCATCAAAACATTTGAAGCCTTTCCATACCTACCAAAGGGGCATACAATACTTGTGTCTTGCATTTTATGCCAACAATTTACACAGTGTTTAAAACATGCCAAGTTTTTTTGTATGCAGTGAGGGTTTTGCATGCCAAATTTGGATTAGTGTCTACCTTTTGCTGACACCTAACTTTCTATCGGTATTCCACTGTAGACATGAAATAACTAAAATATTGTGTACTCAAGCAGTGCAGGCCATTTTAGTGGAGAAATTCTTAATAAAAATAATTATCAGTTTTTACACGTTAACCTTTATGCAAAACAAAAACTACAACAGGTTAGCATTCACCATACAGTTTCTGCTGAGCATTTCATTTTGTGGCCAAAAAAAAAAACACCAGTAAATCAGAGTCGTAACGAGGTGTATGGGATCTGGGATCACAAGCCATTGGATTAGGATCAGCAAATTTTAGTGGGATCAGGGATCAGATCTTACCACGTTTAGGGATAGAGGATCTGAATTTTGGGTTTTAAAATTGGATCATTGACAAAAGATATACCTCGATATGACTTCTAGCCTGAGCATATGCAGTAGAGCATGACATTGATTTTCTTCCTTTTACAGAGACTCAGTAAATAGCACTTTGCACAATAAACAGCTGACAAGGTGCTTATGTAGAGAGTTTTTGTTTTGTTACAAATAATGAACGGTGGGAACTGTATTTATGAGTACTGAGGGGAATAATAATTATTATTTATAAACCAGCTGTAGGAATTAGGGGACTAGGGAAGGCCCTATGGGGAAGGTGAGGTACTCCTTGGAATTCTTGGTAGGGGTGTCCTGCCCAGTTCTCCACACCTTGACTCTATTTCAGACCAAAAGATGCCATTTTCCACAGCCATTTTCAGATCTGGCCTATCAGTTACAAATTTTTCCACTGGCTTTTTGGTATGTAGTTAAGTTTGGCATCAGAGCCGAAGTCAAGAATTGGTAAAATTCAGCTAGAGTGATATATTTTGAATACTTTTCTTTCTCTATTATTCATTTGGAGCTGAAAAGACAAGTACGTTCGCCGTTCCCTTGAAAACCATACCCGATCTATTGAAGAGTACCCCCTCCCCGAGGGTAAAGTTGGTATCAAGTTGCAAGTACTACACGATTGCTGCACTTTACGTTCGAATATATGCAGTGGATTTTCCTCGTCATGATAAGTATTTTATTTGTTTTTATATCGCCAGCACGTACTTATAACGTGTACTTTTAATTATATAGACCCACGAAAAATGTATTTTAATTGTGTAAATACCTATTTGGCTTTTACCGCTTGGTTATGTTACGAAAGTGTTGGAAACTCTTAAATGAGGAGATGAAACGAGACACGTGACCGAAAGTCAATTTTAACGTAAGGTAGTTGCATGATGATCGATACTTCCGAGCAGTATCGTTTGTTTTCCACAGTTGTGTTCGCCAAAGTCTGTGTCAGGACGCGGGCTGAGTAGGACGCCACCCGCATTAGTCGAACATTACATGTTTCTTTTACTTTCCCAACAACAGTGGTCCCTAGTTATAAAGCTTTGAATGGTGTTCCTCGTCTTGTAGCAATGTGCATTCAGTACATTTTTTTAAATAACAATATAGACTTATTTTTATTGTTACTACATTACTGTGTATCAGGATCAAAAATAGGATAATGAAAAAATAAATCAGCACCTTTAATTACCTTAGTCGTCTTATTCCTTCTGTCTGAGTGTACATCACAGGACGAGAGGGAAGGGAATTGGGGTAGATCGTTCGCCCGGGCGGAATTGGTGCACCCTTTATAAACAAAATACATGTGTCTCCCCAGAGGGTGCGGTTTTACAGTGCGACTACTGCAGTGTATTAGGACCCAGTTCCCCTCCTGTATGGTGTAGGTTATTGAAACCCAGACCCTCTCGGTTGAGGAGTCGAACACGAGTTATCATGGCGGAATAAATCTATCGTTGTTGTTTGATGTAATCCTCCCCTCTTATCACCGACCAGTTCGGGATACAACAACTACTTCAACCAAGACCACCCAAGAAAATTTCCTGCAAACTAGCCAATGAAAATCTCACATGGGAACAATGGATTTTGACAGAGTTAATTATGAAGTATATATATGAAATAATTCATATTTGTACTGCGGTTGTAGATGCAAGTGAAGAGTGATCATCGCAGTAAATTTTCCAATTTAAGCAACTGGAAAGAAGAAGCCTGACTTTCCAGTTGCTTAAATTGGAAAATTTACTGCGATGATCACTCTTCACTTGCAGAGTTAATTATGTATGACAAATTTACCCACTATCGAAGCACAACAAAATTCAAATTGCGGCTATTCTGTTGTTTCATCACTAGAACATTGTTTGCCAATTTGTAAAAAAAAAAAAATTTTGGGTGGCCTTGGTCGGAGTAGTTGCACTGTAAGGCTGTTTTGATCTGGAAACTCGTGTAGATTTCAACACATGCGGGTACCCAGGCTTTTGGGTCTTTTTTTGTTTTTTAATATACACCGGCGTAAAACCGTGACTCGCACAATTTCGGGGTTTCAAGGGTAATGGCGCCCAGAAAGCTTTCACGGACTGCTCTCCCGTTTAGCTCGATAAGTTGAGTTTCAGTTGAAAAAAAAATTCGAAAGCCGTGTAGTTCTGTCCAACTCCAGACCTGATGGCTTTCTTAGAAATGTTAGATTTCTTTATGTTGCGTTTTATGAGTTTACTGCTCAATGAACTACCTTTGCTTTAACTTAATATCACATCTTTGAATTAAAGCATTAATAATTCCAAACAACTTGTACACGCAGTCTTACGGTTTAATTTGTCACAAGTGCGTTATTCATGTACTTCTTAGTCCACTAGTCTAAGGAATACAACTTGTTCCATAAATAAAGTGCTTTATCATATGACCCGTACTTATTGACTGAGTGGGAGGGCCGGACGGGAAAATATTTGGCTCGAGGTCATCGCCGGTACGAACCGAGCGCCATGACCGAGAGCCAAATATTTTCCCGTCCGGCCCGACCTAACTCAGTCAATAAGCATTTTATCATATGGCCTCCTTAGACTCTTCATGAACGCGTAAAAGGTGAAGTTTTTACAAAAAAGCGACTAATTTGCACATAAAATTGAGCTAATATGTTGTTTGTATTTGCTTCTGGTTGTAAAATAAACTTACATGGTCAGACGCGAAGAAATCCTCTAAAATTGTATCGCGCGGGGCCGTACGTGTTCCTAACAGGGCCGTACGGCTTTTTCCGGCCCTGCTCGCGCAAATGCGTACGGCCCTCATACGGGGATTTTCTCAATAGTTTAAGAATGAAAGCGCGCGCTGGGCCGTACGGGTCATATGATAAGTACATATTCTGTACACTGCGTGACTGAAATACGTCACAGATTTGCGCCCAGACTGGTAAAGGGTATGAAATCGAAAAAACCGAGCGCACTAAATGAATATAAACATTGACATTAAAAACAAGAACTGAATACTGTTCACGGCACTTTTCATTATCCTGAGGAATTTCTCCAGATAGCTTTCAAATATACACTGATTATAATGGCATTCAGTGTAAGTTGTATAACGGTTAGTAACTCATAATAAAGAGACAAGCTACGATGTTTTAAGGAACGTTGCCATTAATTGAATCAGTACCCAACGTGCTAAACTTAAGTATAAAGTTCTCTAATAGTTGCTATTAATAACATGAGATGGAAATACTGTGCTGAAACCAAACACCAAAACGTTAGGGCATCCGTGGATAACTGGACAAGCCTTCATTAAGAATGACTTTCCTTGAAAATTAACTCAATTTGCCAACTTCGTTTTTGAGTCATATTTTACTCAGAGAAGTGTTTGCGAAGTAGTTACTTTAAGTGTCCCCATCCTCTTTCCCCTGCACATAACTACAGCCGGAGAACAAATAGGTTTTATCCCCGCGATGCCCATATATCCTAAACGGGGTAATGGTTCAGCAGGCATGAAACGTGAAACAAAAGCACACTGCTTGGAGCATACAGTACTGCTATTTACAAGGCAGAATCCCTTACCTTTAAATATTTAACAGCGTAAATCACAACTTACACATGCAAACTTAAAGTTCATGACAAATGTCTGCTACTTCAAAAAATGCTGGCGAAAAAGCGAGCCCATGCACTAATAAAGTTTATGAAAGCTGATAATATTACCAGTAAAATCAAGAAGTGCTGAAAACTCTTCACTGCACTTTTCATGAATTACCCTATAGGTGGTTTGCAGCCAATCTCTAGAGACAGAAGTAACAATTGTGAAACGAACAAATACTGGTGGACGAACAAAGCGAGCTAATGAGAGATCTATTGTTTACCGTCCACCCGCATGGCGGCGATGACGTAACGTGACTACCACCTATACCTTTTAAATATCACCTATGTCTAGAAATACAGGATACTGGAACCCTTATAGCTACTTCATATTACACCAGCGCAATTAATTATAAAATATACAGTGAAGATTGGAATTCAGTTTCAAGCGAGAGAAGATGAAGGTCATCCTCTCTTGGTTTAAAGTGACTAAGTTGACTAACGATTTTAATATAACTCATCATATCAAACTACCAAACGATGTTCCGACAAACGCTACCCTACTGAAACAGTACCCAACGTGCTTGACTAAAGCTTAATTATGACGGTCATTTTCTTTAACAGGAAATGGAAAAACGGCTGAAACAGCGCGACGACAAAACGTTGAATAACTGACAAGTGTTTATTTAGAATCCTTAAAAACTGGCTTAAGATTTCCAACCAGGGTTGGCCACAAAGTTTTCAAAGGGCATGTAAATAATATATGATTATTTATCATCGTACCCTTCTTCACTCCTTCCCTCTTCTTAAGCATCGTAATATATTTCATTTATCATGATAAACTGAATTATGTGGAGCAAACAAAAGAAAACCCTGAAGTGACGTGGATCTTCTTGCACCCTGAATAAGTATTGTTTTCTATAGTGACATCTTCAGTGCTACGTAAGCTCTTATCAGTCTGTTTCTATGGCTACAAAAGGAAAAACTTATCATGATTATCATTATTTCAGTGTTTCCTTCAATTCCTGTGGAAAGGTCCACCATTCAGACTCAACCGGGTACTTAAGTTTCAGCGTATTTTATACCCATTTATACACGGTACTGTTCCCCACGTAAGTTGCGGCAACGAAGTAAATTTGACCTTTGTACTCAAATGACGTCAGATCAGTTGCGCCGCGAGTGGCAATCTCTCGATATTTGATGAATTGTGATCCAGAAAACCGATACACGACTGTCTTGTCCTCAAAATTGGCCACACCAAGGTAGGTTTCACCGCACATCACAAATGCGTGCCAGGACCATGCTGCACGAGTGGGAATGGATTGAAACAGCGTGAAGATGGTGCCATTCCATTTGTAAATGAAGGAGTCAATAGAGGAGCTACTTCCATTGTAATGGTTGGCAAAGGCGAGGAATGTATCACCACTGATACTGAAAGATTTTACATCAAATGCTCCATAGGTCTGGAGAGACTGGGTTTTCACAAAGCTGTTCGCTGACCACTTGTATACAGATGATGGCACAGCATATTCATGCTTGCTGCTCTGACGGTTTGCAATGGCAATGAAAGTTTCATTGTTTATTACAATCATTGTAACACCACGAGCGTAATCGGATGAAGCGATATTCTGAAAAATTTCAAACCGTTCATCCTTCCATTTGTAGATGGAGGTTAAGTTGTTGTAACTTGTAACGGCGAGAAACCTTTCTGGCAATATTGTAAAGAAGTGTAGTTTGGTTGGTAATCTTAATGAAACGTTTTGAAAATTGACAAACTGTGTTCCATTCCACTGATAAATAGCAACTTTAGCATCAGAGGGGAGAGTAACGCCCAGGTAATGTTTATCAGCTATCATAAAATAGTCAAAGTCATATGCACCCTGTAAGGTCTGATGAAGTGCAAATTTTCCGGTTATATTGTTCAGTTTGTAGATGTAAGATTCGAGGCTGAAGAAGCGATGTTTTCCGAAACCAAGAAACAGACTTTCGTCAATGATGAACAGTTCAACTGCCCAAGGATAATTAGTCGGCAGATCTTGATATACTTCGAAGCGGCGCGAAGTACTGTTACAGTCTAGACAGGAAAAATAGTTGTTATAAACCATAAAACACACGAAAAGACATTAAAGTTGGCAATATAAAGATAATTATGGTGGATGGTAGGGAGTTCCTTTTTCTCTCTCCTCCCTCTTCTTTTTCATTTTTAATTTGTTTGGCGTTGTTTCAGACCCCATAAATTCACTATGCCTTTGACTTGTCTTAGTCCTAGTGAAAAGGCTGAAATTTTCAGTAGGACAACTAAATACCATAAAAATAGTATTTCCTTTTCAGGGACTGTCATTTGGATTAAGATATATCGGATATGATTGAAGCTCAGCTTGCTGGGCGGTATGGCCTTTTCTTTTACATATTGCGGTAGATGTGTTTCTTTGTCTAATGTTAAGCAATCTTTCTGCGAAAAGACAACAGTCCATTGAAGAGCGAATGAAAAAGGTAATGTACTAAAGAACTACTTGCCATACAAAAAACCAACGCAATTAATACTGTAAAACTGAACTTAAGAGCGCGTCGTTATGTGTTTCGTTCGTTTATTCGTATTTTCTTTTCACCATCTTTTTAGTTAGTTTTCTGCGTGCGGTTGTTTAATACAGTAATAGCCCACGTACAAGAACCTGGGTTTTAAGAATCTGTTAGGCTAAAATTTTCATTTTGAGCCCCCTCCACATAAGAACCTATTAAGGCTAAAATTTTAAGTTAGGTGCTTATCAGTGGGGTTGCTGCAAAAGTATATAGGTAGAAACCGCTGAATTAAGATCCTTATCTATTTAAACGTAACTTGACATAGCTGTTTTTTGCTTTCAATCTTAAGTACCATGTTGTATGTCTATTGATCAAACCTCAAGGGCTAGAGCCAAACAGTTTTAATTTATTTGTTTATTTCTCTTCATTGCTTAAACTTGTAATGAATTTGGTATCAACATGAGTTTCTTTGTCATGTTTTGTTAAAGACACATGATACTGTACCTGCAATGAACTGCCTAACGGCATTGCTCTATGGTAAGTACCATTTATATAAGAACCTATATAGGCTAAATTGAAAAATTCAGGTTCGTGTACGTGGGCTATTGCCGTTTTTACCACAACTGCCAGTAATCTCGCAATCTGATTGGCTAATTTGCCGTTGTCGATAAGAGTCTAGACAACGCTGCACACGTCAACTTGTCACGCAATGCCTTTTTCATCTTTCGCGCTCTGAAGTAAACATTTCTTTGACGCCGATATTGTGGTAAAAAACAAATCGAATGTGGTTTAGCGTTGTCTGTACTCTTATCGACAACGATGTTCGTCATCACAGAGGTCAAAATGTTGTCGACTCACGAGGCGCAGCCGAGTGAGTTCATGCATCACAAATAGTCAAACGCCAACGTTCGTTCGTTCACGCCACATCATGTCCATCTCGGGCCATGCTAACAAGCAAAGCATATCAAGTTATAACTCAAGACCATCTGTAAAACAGTTGAAGAACTGCTCCGACATCCACTCAAATGCTCTAGTTAGTAGAGAAGCGAGTTCAGCAGTTGTTCATGTTCCAGTGACGCCAGCTTCGAGTTCGATTTCGTGCTCTGCCTCAAACTTCGGTGCTTTGGCCTTCCCAAATGGCTTCTTCCATGACTGCACCATTGCAAATGCCAATGTGTATGTTTTGCCGTAAATTCATTATAATCCTGCCTGAATATTTGCAGCAACTGAACAGTTGAAGTTGTTCGAAACTCGCAGTTTCCTGATGGTCGCTTCGCTGGATTCAGATCTTGTGGTAGCTTAATAGCCAATCAGAAACGTTCATTTTGGGGAATAAACCAATCAGATTGCGAGAAAGTTATAGACAACGCTTGCTCTTTCTTTGTGTCACGATCTTGGTCACGCTCTGAAAAAAACATTTTCTTTGACGCTGATATTGTGGTAAAAAACAAATCGAATGTGGTTTAGCGTTGTCTGTACTCTTATCGACAACGAGTATGCGTCATCACAGTGGTCAAAATGTTGTGGACTCACGAGGCGCAGCCGAGTGAGTCCACAACAAATTTTGACCACTGTGATGACGCATACTCGTTGTCGATAAGAGTACAGACAACGCTAAACCACATTCGATTTGTTAAAGTCCATTAAAACCTTTGTGTATTCAATGACCTGGTCTTCGAGTAAAAGGTGACCTTGGTTCCAGTGCAACACCAGTAGGGCCCCATCTAAACTTATCCCATACTAAAATGTTTTAACTTGTTCCACTCTGGGAACCGTCTTCAGTCAGATCCTTTTTCAGTTGCCGAAAACGCCCTTGCAGTGTCCACAGAAAAAAAAAAAAAACAGTAAAAAACTATGCATTTCTAATTTTACCTATGATTGTACAGCCATACACCTTTCAGCACCGACAAAACTAATACAACAGCAAGCTATACCTGAACACATGTCACCGTCGCCGGTAAAACCGGGATTACAGATGCAACCGAAGTTTCCAACTGTGTTAATGCAAGACGCATTCTTGCTGCAGTTGTGCAGACCACTGCTACATTCATCAACATCTGAGGATTAAAGAGTACAAAAACGGTTGGAAGGGGATGGGATCAGGTTGTAGTGCTATGTTATTCCTGTTTTGTATCTGCACAAAGCAGTGAGACAGTTAATAAAACTGCACTTTATACCTGAACATATGCGCCCGTCGCTGGTAAAACCGGGATTGCACATGCAACTGAAGTTTCCAATTGTATTAATGCAAGACGCATTCTTGCTGCAGTTGTGCAGACCACTGCTACATTCATCCACATCTGGAGATGAAAGAATAGAAACACCGATGGAAAATGATACTATCCGAGTATGAACATGATGTAAAACTGCCCAAGTTACATATTCTTCATTTATGATACAAACCTTCATAGGTGATTTTACTCATAATCCTAAGTTAGTTATCGTTTGTGTGAATTTACCCCTTTCGAGTTAACCATTGTCATAAACAAAACATTACACAACTTTGACTGTTTAGCGTCTATTTCAGAGATTTTGCTGGGTATTATACGGAACGAGCACTGATGCATGAAAACCCAAGACAACAGTTCAGTTTCGTTCAAAACTACACCGTAGCTATCGGTTAACCCAGAGATTGTGAGCTAGGGCGGAAAAGGGTTGAAATAATAATAATAAAAAAAACTGAGCCTTTCTTTTTGAAGCCTTGGGGTCCAGTTTGACTATACTTTGCCTTAGCTTTGAAGAATTAACTTAATTAACTATTTGTGTAAGAGCTCTGGGACCAGTTTGCTGATAAAAAGTTTCTTAACCTTGCTCCAAATTTAAGTTTAAAGACAAAAAGAAATAAAAGTGACAACGCCTTATGTATATTGTCCCTGCCAAATGCGTATTACCGTTTTCGCAGTTTTCGCCTGTAAATCCAGATGCGCAAACACAAAGGTATTTCTTGTCAGTATATCCATATAGGCATTTGGCGTTGTTCAGACAAGGTTTGAGCATGGAGCAAAAGTTCTGACCAAAATAAATAAATAATAAAACGTTCGGTTAGTATAAATCACCTCTATCTTTTCCTAAAATATTATGTAGGATAGTCTTGAGATACATTACATTAGACCCTAAACGAAGTAACTTTATTTTTTGTAAAATTATTTGCTTGTTATTAATTAACTTCTCTGGAAATGAATGCTCATCATTGAGTTACTCTTTTTATTTTATAGGCAAGGTGACTCAATAAGGCGCCATCTCAGACGTGTAATTCCACTCTAGACTTCACAATTTCTATTCAGTGAAGATGCATGATGGGAGCGGACTAGAAAGTAGGCCTTGTCTGTCTGTCTTAGGCTGCCAGGAAGTTTAAAAGCTCCGCTGTTAGACTCAAGCCGCTTATGTAGAGATGTTGAAATATTATCAAACGAAAGCCCTATCAAAGTTCAAGACATTATCTTCCTTAACACAAGATGTAGCAAGCAAAACAAGGGCGTTTTATACGATTGTAATTCGAAATCTTGCTAGTTATCCAACTACGTTAACTATATATGGGCCGAAGCTTGTTCCAAAGCTTCGCGATATGTCATATCTAGATAATTATGCTGCACTACCACATGATGATTGGTCTGCTGGTATAGGGAATGCAGAGCCTGTTTTGGGGTATGATGACCTAAAGCTAAAATTAGGGGTTTATTTAACTGTCCATTCGGTTACTGAGCTAGCCCATCGTTTTGCAAACAAATAAATAATAATGATAGCGTGTTGGCAAATAACTGGGCTTTTGATACTACTATTGTAGTATCGAGTGGTGCCTGATAGTATTGAAGACAGACAAGTTACGAAAATGTCAATTCGAGCAGAAGATAGAAAATATATATATCTTTTTCCTACCTCTGTGGCCAAATAAGTCCAGTCAGGTCTCGCTATGAGATCGTCTGGATGTTGGATGTGATCAGAATTACTCAGCTCGCATGTTACTTTGTCATCAATTGTTGGTCCAATCTGGATGTTGACGGAAACGCATTCGTCCGTCATGAGGCATTGATGCTCGCATTCTCTGAATCTAGTTCCAGTAAGAAGTGTTTTAATCACATGATTCTTTAAATAATGGCCAGTGTTTGAAGGAAGAAATTTCATGGCGCGACAGCCCCCTAAAAAGAACAAAAAGATTCTCAGTAAACTTTATTCAAACCATTCTTAGCTGCGTAGTTTAAATTGGACAGAGTCACTGATCAATGTTTTATTAGTGATCACTGGTAAAGGAGACGAAGGAAAACATTTTCGCAGTTGAGGAAGTTCTCACTTGTCAGTTTTCACTGAAAAATAATCTGAAGATTTTAAAACCGTATGTAAGATATCGCTTCTGAAAGAAATCAATCGTAACGCATAGCCGCGGTTATTATCTCGGTATGATGTCAGATGTAACACAAGTGAGGAGAAGGAAACAATGGTGTTTGTAACAATGAGCTCAAATATTATGGTGTGTCTACTTCACAGAGTAATCAAGGTACAGATACAAACTTTATTTACTTAAAAAATTCTGTAGCAGTTAAATGGCTAAACAGTTCCTCATTGACTTGGAAGAGTGCAACTGAATTTGATTCTCGAACCTTTAGGACTCTTCTGAACGCGTTCCATTGGCCGTAATCATGTGATTCGATTCATCATTGTTTTCTTCTTTCTCGAGTTCTTAATGTTAAGTATCGCCGGAGTAACGCTTACATTGGTGTTTCAAGTACTGATAGAGGCATTCTTGTGTACTTGCCAGTAAACACTCTTCTATTTGACTGAAAAATAAACGCTTAATCTGAAGTCTTTTAATGGTCTCTTTTCGGCACAAATCGTGGCTATTTACGCGAAATTGAAATTGGACTACAATTACCCAAATTTTAATTACTTTTCTGTTTTTTTCTGTATTCGGTATTCTGAAAGTGATCCACAGAGTATTTTGCACCGCACAGGCACCGACGAGAAAGGTTTTTGTTAATTGCAACTGTATTGTTGGATGAGATTTGAATTAAGAGAGAAGTTAGCTGTTCCTCAAGATTTTTTGACCGTTTTTCCTTTTTTTTTTCTTTTTCACATATAGTGATCATGAGTGAGTGACATGTAATCATCCTCCCATTGTCTGCGGAATAAGATCCTCAGCAAAGTTCCAACAAGACCAGAAACTTAAAATCTATTTTTCTTTTTTTGTCGGTATCCAGTCGCTAATGGTTTTAAAGTTTACATTTTATTAGTAAGGCAGCCAAAACTCAAACGCACTTGCGTGTCAAAATGTTAACATCTTTGAAAAAGCCCGGGAGTCAAACTAACGCGCTTAATTAATGCTTTATTAAAAAAGTTAAATTTTGGTTGAGTAACTCGTATAGATCAGGCTGCGTTCAATACGATCAATATATACCCTTCAGTTGAACTGGCCGTAAACTGAAGAAACAAGAAAATAAACTAATAGGGCTTCCTTTTGGTATCGGTATGTTTTTCTTTTCTTCTTTTTTTTTTTTTTTTTTTTTGCATTGATGGCAGAAATTCAGCTCGATGAAGTGCACGTGCCCGTCACAAAATCTGTCATACTGATGTCAAAAAAATACTGACGCGCGTCACGCTCAATTAAAAAAAGTTAAATTTCGCGTAAATAACTCAAATAGATCAGGCTGGGTTAGCTTACTAACCGATTTACGAAGTGAATTTTGTTTGCTTTTTTGCTGTTTTTCATACAGGGACCGAATAAATGGTCATCCCGGGGGGAGGGGGGGGGGGCGTCACTCCCGCTGACTGGTTTCTAAGATAATTAATAATTTGTAAACACCAGAAGTGTTTCTCCGGTGAAATCCTTAATACCAAAGAGTAAAAAATTTGGATTAAATCAAGACCCAATTCAAGAGTCTGTACACTGTTACTATGGCGATTGAAACCATGGTTGTGATTGGTTGATTTAAACTACAACTTTGGTGTGATTGAACTGTCCGATTACAAACTGTCCAATGACAACTTGACAAGCGAAATATGTACATAATAGATATTATTATGTACATATTTTGAAAAACCAGTGACAGAATTGATTGGTTTTCCTGCAACTGTCTTGCTTGATTTCACTCACGTGACAAGGCGGCCATATTGGTAGCCAAAACAATACAATTTTGTTTTACAAAATTTGCATACAAATAAAGTTTAGTTCCTAGCGGAGAGGCAGGCTATTGTTTTTGACCACCAACATGGTCGCCATGACGTCACGTGCAATCCAGCAATTGGGAACAGTCGTGGCACGGCAAATTAAGTTCGACGTCTGAATCAACAGACGTACTTAATTTGTTAATTTGGTTGGGTCCATGAATTCGAATTTGTAGTTAGGCTCATAAAACGTGCGGCTTTTGAGTAGGGCTGACAAGGTTTACAGCGGAGTTTGATTTGTTGTTTGGGCCGTTTTCTAACACAATTAAAGCGGAAGTTTTAATTGCCTCGATGGAATATCGTGGTCCGGTGAACTCAGGCCTAGTTTAAACGTCCAACTTTTCACGTACCGAACTTTAATCCTATTTGGGTCGATCCAAATTATCACGTTCGACTGTTTGATTCATACGTCGGACTTTTGATGTGCCGAATCCATTTCGTGTTGTAAAAAAACAAAAAAAAACAAACAAAAAAAACATTTTCGCCGCTTAAAATACGAAAATGAACCGATGAATGATTTTGAAATGACTTATTTCCCTTCCATTTGGCTTCAAAAAAACGTAACATATTAAGTCACGTACAAGGTTAGATCAGGTTGGAAAAGCTTTCTATATTGTTTTCACTTTATGTTCAAGGCAATCGCAATGATATTAAAATGCAAATACACAGCAAATACACAACATGAATTTTAAAACAGATAAATAGCGTTAGTATTAGTTGGAAGTAGACTGTTTTGAGCAGTCCAGGTTTAGCATGTTGCAATTTAAAATTTTACTTCGCGAACGTACATGTGTGAATTCTCTTTTCACTCATGAAATGTCAATATACAGCCAACCATAAGCGCTGTTATACTGCAAACATACGTTAACATAAATTATGCATTTGGTTCGGTACATGAAAAGTTCGACGTTTGAACCGGGCCTCAAGCGCCACAAAATTTTGGGTCAGTAAATCGCAATAAGAAACTAAGCGCGTTTTGCTTGCCTAATTCTTCGTAACACCAATAAACCTCTCCAAACAGTTTGCCCATTTTTTCCTTTAAAAGTCTATGAAACAACCCGGCAAAAACTTAAGTTAGACAAAAATCGTCTTCTCAGATACAGAAAATGCTGATTGAGAAGGCCAAACCCGACGCTAAATGTTGGACAGAACTGTCAGCAGTTATGAAGAAACTGAAGTTTTGTTTCAAGGAAGTGCGAAATTTTATTCTCAGTTCTTAGCAACATTGACGGAAAAACGTAGTTTCATTTGTTTTAGTGTTAAACTCAGCAAGCAAATATCAGCTTGGAATCAGTGTGGGGCTTTTCTTGAAAACAAAAAGCCTAATTAAAGTTACAGGAAACAGGTATTTGCAATGGAAACAACACTAAAACTTTTTCCTGAGATATTCTTAACCTGGAAAATTAAGTTCACTGTGAAATTTTAATTTGTAACCGCTAGCGCAAGCCGAAAAGCGAAAAAAAGAAATAGAATACTTTGCAGCTCTAATGACGACTTTTGTTTACAAAGTTTGTTTTGATGGTACTTCAATGTGCCTGAATATTATTTTATCGCTTTCCTGGGCGTCTGCTTTGTATTGCAGCCGAGATTGAGTCCCAAAGGATACAGAAAAATAGCAAATCGAACCTGGAGAAGAAACAACGCGGCCATATTTAAATCATTATTATTTTCAGTTAATTTTTGGTAGATCCCAAAATTATTTGCTGAGTGCTTGGTCAAAACATAACTAACATAACATAACCGTTCAGTAATAAGAGAGATATGTGAATCATTTACGGAAAACGAGTTCCTGCTACTAGCTCGATTTATTCAAATACTATTCCATTCTATCGCAAGTTTAACAAATAAAACGACATTTAAGTGCGGTACCCCTTTCTGTATCATGTAAATTTGGTAAAAAATTACACGAGAACGAAAACGTACAAGCGTACAAACAAACGTTTTGGCGAGATAAGATAAGTTTCTTGGCTGAAGAAGTGAGACGGTAACTGATAAGTCGGACTGAAGCGTCGATTTTCATTAAAATCGACGCTTCTTTATTTATGACGTGAGTCAGGAAATGCTCTGTCTAAAAGCTTCCAAGAACTCCGCAAACTTGATTTCTATTCTTATGATTTAGCAACAGGACGGGAACGTCAGATGACGACGGGAGAGCGAGCGGAATAGTCTGGATTCTGTTCTAATTTGACCATATTTGGGTATTTGCACTGCGCGCGCCGTCGTCAAGTGAGGTTCCCGTTGCCTTGCTAAATCAGCCTATTTCGTAATTCAGGACAGGAGTAAGTTTCAATAGCTCACGGTACATTTTCGTTGGCTAAATGTTTCATTGAACACTGAATTTGAGTAGAACAGGTTGGGCTAGCTTCAAGCCTAACCAAATTTGCCAGGTATACAAGTGGAATTTGTTTTGTTGTTCGTGCCGTTTTTTAACATAAAGGGGGTTTGGGGCCACCATCTGCTCAGCTCCTACAGAATGTTAATCCTTAGTAAACAGGTGAACCGGACGTTCCAATTGCTTCGGAGAACCCAAGCGCCTTAAAACTTTGATTAAATCTCAATACGAAACTAGCACATCTCGCTAGCCTAATTCTCCTTAACACCGATCATCCTGTAATTAAGAGTTAACCTAAATTTAAATTTCCTTTAAAAGTTTCTGAAACAACGAAAAAGTTAGAAAACTAAAAACGCATTGACTTCGTATGTATACAGAAAATGCCGGTTGAGAAGGCCAAACCCGACGCAAACTGTTGCACAGAACTGTGAGAAGAAACTGAAGTTTTGTTTCAGAGCGAGCGAAATCTCTTCCCAGCTCTTAATAGCATTGGAAAAAGTAGTTTAATCTTGTTTTTTTTTTATTAAGCAACATAAGGCCAGATTACGATTACATTCAGAATCTTTGGACTCTTCTTGTTGAGAAAAAGAGAGGCATATATATAGGAAACTGAGTATTTTCCCAGGAAATATATCTTTAACACTTCTTAAATGTTTTCGTTATGGACGCAGCTTTGAAAAGGTAGATCACTGTAAAATTCTTATTGACTGCAACGTATTCAAAAACCAAATCTAGGTTAATCGATTTTCGGTGTAGATCTACTGACTAATTAACTGACTACTGATTAACTAACGGTAACAAGACACATGTGTCAGTGGTATTTTCTCACCTTGCTGGGCATCTGCCTTGCGTTCCAGCCACGCACACCAAAGAATACAGACAAGCAAGTAGAAGACAGGGAAGCCACAACCCGCCATGGTGTGACCGGCAGTAGAAATCGCTACTGAACGCAAAACAACCCAAAACAGATATATATCATCAGTGATAATGAAAAGTGGGTCGTAAACAATTTTGACGTAGCAATAGCTGTCGTCCAGCGAAACAAGCTGGCTAATGACCACGGACATGTCCATTGGTTGGAATTGAAAATATTTTGTGGCTAAATTTAAACTGTTAAGATGGAGTCATCTGGAGTCGACAAAGCTACTAATAACTGCTTTTAAACCAACGTAAAAAAAGCTATACTCAAAGTCACGTATTTTATCGAATTTATGAAAAGAAGTAAGCTGAGAATTACGGTTAAGTACCAAATTTTAGCCAAAAAAATGCTACAGAGGAAGCTCAAGGGTGCAAACAAACTTCTGGTGTAAATGTAGTAATCACACACTTATCAAAATAGAAATAAACATTATTCGTTAAATCAGGAAGCTAGTCAAAGAATGTCGACATCAATGAGAAAAGGAATCGTGGTCTAAAATAAGACAAAATTTTTTTTTTTTTCAGTCAAGGCGCCGGAAATGTCACCGCAGTCATTAACACCGAAAAACGTAATTTCTCTCATTTAGAAGGGACAAATACATCGTAAGTATTTTTGGTTCACATTTTGATTGAACAATTAGAGAATATGAGGCCGTATTTCCATATGGAAGACACCTAGTACATGCCATCGGTTAAGATGTTCTAACATCTGTTTTGATGTAACATGGTGACCGTCTAACCAGTCAAAACCAGTCCTAATTTAAGGTTAAGGTGAAAACAACTCAACCACCTGCTAAGTGTTCACTATTTTCGTTACACCACGCAAAATTTTAATCGTACCAACTTAACTCTTTTACCCCCATCATCTCAGTGTTAACTTTCCTTAGTGTCTGCAACACATCGCTTATGTTAGTTCCTTGGAATTTGGTATTAAATCAAACAACATCACTACTTGATTTGTTCTTTATTTTCATCACCTGTCTACACTACAATGCAAGCTTATTGCAAGGAAGAGTGAAAGAGTCGAATATAAAGGCTTTTGAAAAGGTTAAAAAAAAACATCGCATGGGAAGGGATTCAGTGGCACCTGAACAGTTTTTTTTTTTTTTTTAACTTTGTAAACCCCGTGCACGTATTTTCCACACAGTCCTATACATTAATTATACATGCATTTTGTGACTTAAACTTTATTCGTTTTTGGAAGAGGGTCCCCTGAGTATGGCAGTG
>OX419346.1:4352730-4382730 GCA_948470475.1 Galaxea fascicularis
ATGGTTTTATCAACGGAGTTGATGATGTAAATTCACCGCCGTACAGTGATTCTAAAAGCTGACGTTTCGAGCGCTAACCCTTCGTCGAATATATAGAGAGCGTACTTTCCAAAGAAACTGTGGGTCTGCGTCGGTTGGTTTTATCAACGGAATAATTGACCACCATATACAGCGATTCTAAGAGCTTGTATTCGCTCTGACGAAGGGCTAACCGATCGAAACGTTAGCTTTTCGAATCCCTGTGCAGAGTTACTTACGAGTGAAGTTGTCTGTCTGGCTCGCTGACCGTTCTGTGATGGAATGCAAGGAACTCAGTATAAACGAGGTAATTTAAACTATGTAACAGATCATGCAAATTACAGCATTTAAAGCGATCTTGGCGCGAAAATTACACAAATACTTTCGCACGAAAAGATTTGACGAGTATTCTCACGTTTGAAGTACCCAAAACACCTCATCAACTCCACCAATCAAAAACTTTGTTCCCCTTAAAGGTCTGTGACCAGCAGTAGCCTTTATCACCAGCTAAAGACGGCAGGTGACATGATTCCGGTGTAGTCTTGACATTTAAAGACCCAAATCTCAGCTGATGCTGTGAGGAAACAAGTAAACTGGGAACTGAGCTTAGAAGTACACACCACCATCCAACCCGTGTTTATGAGACGGAAAATTGAACAAGAACTAAACGTAAAGGAAACAAAGCCACTAATTGTAAATCAACAGTGTGTAGTTTATAGTTTACATTGTAACCTGTGTAACCTGTGTAACACAACGTCGAAGTACAAATAACGCCATTTGGCTCCGAGCACTTTATGCTGTTTGCTTCACTGCCTACTACGCATGTCCCGAGTGTAGCTTAGCAAGGATCACTGCGTAATATCGAGACACGGGTTATGTAGGGTACACACGCGGACATTCACATAATCGTGTTGAAGGACATAAATATCAGTCCTCCTCCATTACCAAACACTACAAGAACGTACACGGAGGGTCCCTCAGGACCTGCTGAGCTGTTTCAAAGTGCTCAAGAAATGTGTAAACGAATTTGACTATTTAGTGCAGGAAATGCTTTTTATAAGAAACTTAAAGCCAAATCTGAACGTGCAACCAGATCTCTATTTGTGCGAAAGTATTTGTGTAATTTTCCCACCCTGTTATGTTAATTTTCGCGCCAGCATCGCTTTAAAGGCTGTTGTTTGCATGATCTGTTACATAGCTCCTTTGACACTGGAGTCATGATCACACCGAAATTAAACGTCGGTTTTTATCGTTCCTTTTGCTGTTTTATTATCATTGTTATTATTTTTTTAAAAAATAGCATGTAAAGAATGAGTATAGTAGATGAATTTTTAAATAAGTCATAGTCAAATTCAAGCTGACTGAAAGATTTTGTTCAGTTATTTATTGAAGTTTAAGTTCTCATGTAAAGATGTATGATTATTAGCAATGACGGAGAAATGTAAAAGAAGGAAATGCAATACTAAATGATGTAAATTATTACATTTACTTAAATTGTTTTTGTCTTAGCAGAATTTATTTTGTAAATAATTGTTTGTAAATATGAGTGAATAAATTCTTTTTGTCGTTATTATTATTATTATTATTATTATTATTACAAGACCGTTGTCTGTCATCTTGAATAAATGTACTACATCGCGCGGAGTGGATTGGAACTGATAGTGTGACGTCAGCATGTTTTCGCCCTTCCATACGTACACGCAAAAACAGCGTTTTCAAAAAGTTCCACTCTGGAGAGCCTTTTTGCAAAGTTCCGTTTTCAGTGATCGTTTTCATCGTATACGTGTGGACGGAGCCTTGGTCCTGCTTCATCATTCAAAATCTTTGGCATGCTGATTTATTTCCCGCATACGCTTCCCGCGGGCGCTTTTCAGTCCCGCCCATTGTGAAGGCCACGGTTCTTTGTCAGCGGTAGGTCCTGTGAAAGAAGACTTGCAGCTTCTGTAAACACTCAGCCATTCTGTTTGAAATTTCAGCAGCTTTTTATTTCAAATCCAGGGATTCCAGCCCATTGACACTTAACATTTTGGGAACATTTGACCTGCAAACTTGTGGAGACTCGTCATCGACGATAAGATTGTAACACCACGACAGACAAGTTTCAGGACTCAGTCCAACTATCTGTGTGATGATTGACTTCAACAGTGCTTGCGGAGCTCTGCTCAAGAATCATTGGCTTTCGTCTGCTCTCTAGTTCTTGCAGAGATTTTGGCTCTTAAGTCCAGCGACGCCTCAAGGAATTGTGCTAAGGTAATCTTCAGAGTTTGCAATTGTTTGATCGTAATTTTTAAGGGTGAAAACAAGTTTATTTGCTAGCAGGTATGATGATAGAACACGCGAGTGAATGTGCTCAATAATTGTTGTATGGTGATCAAAGCTTTGCGGTTTGGTTCTGCTAAAAGTTTAAAACGTTTCGGGTGGTCGTCTCATTATTGGCAAATAGACACAGTTTAGTATTCTTTCAATGGAACCATGAAACAGAAATTATTCGAGGTGCTCATATTGTATATATGTTATTACAATATCAAAGGAGAACTCTCTCGCGAAAAAAAAAGTCGTATGCCCGATCGAAGGTGTGGAGCTTGCTCGATTTGCTCTGCTTTGTATTAAAGTCTATTAATTAGTTTTCCTAATTTCGTAAAAACGATCGAACTTCTTGCTATTTTTATACTTCGCTGCGACTTTGTTGTTTGTGCGGTGAACTTCTGTTTTACACTGCAGTCGAAGTAAAATAAATTAAGCTTAATTACTTGTTTTTAACTGACGTGAACATGAAGTCCTTATCACATCAACTTTGAGGCGCTGTTTTCGTGTCCACTCCGAGTTAATTTTCCTTTTGTGGTAAGCAAGTGACCCAGATATATACAGTTTTTCACAAACTAAGCTTTTATGTGAATTGTTTCTGGTATAAATTTAGTAATTGAAAACAAACTAAACTGTTTTGACCATGTTATCGGTGGAGCCGGACTTTCGCCAAAACTAAATTCCTCTATAAGCTTATTCATTGTCAGATAGGAAGCAAAAAGAGGAAAAAAGGTAAGTTTTGAGCTTATGTTATTTTGTCCAGGCGATCGACTGTGTGTCGCCGGCGGTTTGTGATTTCGAGGAAGTAGATCGGGTAACCATTTCAACCATTTAACAATTCTTCTCTCTATTGGAAAATATATGATGAATTTCTTACTGTTAATTATTTTGTTTAGTGATTTTTTAGTAGCTAGTCGCTGAGGCGATCAGAAAGGCTTCAATGAAAACTGTTGTTTAATCAAACAAAACCTGTGGATATGACAAACATATTTTTAAATTTTTAATCATGTTTTGGTGGTGATTCGAACTCCGATTTGTCTCAGTGCCACGGAAACCAATTAATTGCTCGTTGATGTAAATTTCATTGTACAGGAATTCGAATTGTTTTTGGTCGTGTGTTTGATAACCAAGTTTAGTTATCTTTTCTCGTTGGAAATTCGAAATTTGAATTCAACCGTAGTGTATAGCTAGAATCAAAAATTAATATATTATTCGTCTTCACGGGCCATTGTGTTGATGTTAGTCAGCTTTTTGTTTCTGTACAACTTTCGAGAAATGCGTTATTTATGCGCAATTGTTACTTGCATGAAATTATGTTTATGTTTACACCTCACTGTACACTTTGTAGAAAGTAAATATTATTTATCGATATGACCTTTTTCTGTAGTGTTTTGTGAATTGTTTGAATTTTTGTTGGAAAATTGTGCTTTACCTCGCTCTTAATACATGTAAACTATATAATTTGCTTCGTTTGTTTCGCGATCGGTTGTAAACATCATTATCACGACAATTGCAATGAACTCGCACTATTCTCACAGTACGTCAGCTATATCTTGTAAGCCTTAAAGACTCTTGTTCAAGTAATTAAAGCTCTTATTTGTAAATGAGTTTTTCAAAGTTAATTGTAAGTTCTTATGTGCTTTGTTTCATAATCTTTTTTTTAATACACATTTAGAACACAGCTAAGGGAAATCAAAAGTAGTAAGGGTTCCCTGGGTTTTAATAAACTTCACTGCATGCCATTACATTCATGCAGATCATAATAGATTCTTGCCATACATCAGGTGTGAATCTCATCATGTTGACATTGTCATGAGATTAAATCAGAGCTGAAGCCTTTAGTTCAAATTATAAATTCTCCATTGTGAATTACATACAGAAACTCTTTTTAAATGAGAATTTGGAGTTTTCATCAAAGCATCATCTTGTGCTATGAAGACCTTGTAATGGTTATTAACTATTAAAAAACAGTTTACAAAATGGTATCATACCAATCAAATAGGTTTTGATTCAACCTTATTGTCTCAAACTTCTGTCAGTGATAACTTTGTATGGCGTATTTAAACTTGAATAATAGAAATTAATAATGCTTGCTGATCTTTCCCGTACGTGAAATTGTTTGTGTAACAAGGGTTGTTCACATACATGTATGAGAAAAAGAACATCCTCTCAACTTAAACAAACTAAGTTATAACCATCATGACTGAATGACCTGGAAATGTATACTTTGCTCATAATCTTGGATTAAAGATCAGTGGAACCTTTAAAATTAATTAAATTGAAGCTACATGGTGGCAGTCCACCAGGGTTGTCAAAAAGATTTTAAGTAGAAGGGGAATCTAGGAAAGTAGACTGCTCTCAGGGGGTAACAACACCATTCCCCACCCCCCCCCCCCCTACATTTTCTCTTTTTTAGTGGCAAATCGTAGCTGGTGAAACTAGGACAATAGCTGGCAGCTAATCGCGGGTCGCTGGTGCTTTTTGACAACACTGCACCACATAACTGCTCTTGACAAGTTGAATTGAAAAAAATATCAGTGACCACTTTTCCATGGAAAGCCTGTAAAATTGCAACATTTCGTGTTTCAAAACAGTCATCAATTTTCCATTGATCTTCCAACATTCACCACTTTAAAATTAATATTTTATTTGCAGTCATTTCTTGTCATGCATATGCATATGATTGTTGCACAATATGGTACAGTTTGCTCTGCCAGTCTTACTGTAGGTAGTTAGAAATAATAATTTGTAGTCACATACATGTACATAATTATACACTGTAGTTTAACATTAAACAATTAAAGTTTGCCGTGTAAACACAGTAAACATCAAATACATAAGCAAGGAGTACTGTAATAATATTATTACTTCATAGGTGTTAAAAATAGTTAATTAGAATGTTTTCAATTCATTTGATGTTTTTCTTCTTGACATATATATGAACATGTAGCAGTTTTCATTTTAAAGCAAAACTGTTCTTTTTATCTTTCCCTGTAGGGTATGTTAGCACACCTGGAACAAATTTTTAAGTGAGTGTCAAACAATGTTGTCGTAAAAGAGAACAAAACTCTGTAGCCCTGCGTGGTATACACTGTATGGGGGGGGGGGGGGGGGGTCTGGAGAGTAGGCAAATACAGATTACGTTTAGTTGATGTTCATTGAAAGTGGTTAGTGTTAAAGCTACATTCATGGCTATAAAAAATGAGTTGCATGTATGCAAAACACAAATAAATTGTGGCTGCTAAAGAGATTGAACGAGTTTTTACAAGTCCATGGAAAAGTAAATTATCTCATCAAATGTTGTGCTCTCCACTGGTCAGAGAAGGAGGTGGGAAAATTATTGTTTTGTTGTTGTGGCTAATCTTGCTGTGTTTTTTTTTTTCAAAGATAGCTGCATTAATTGCTGCTTTGAATAAAAACATGGGAATCTTTAGTCAGAGATAACTTTTTCGGCCATTCAATCATTGTGTTTTGTTTCCAATAAGATGATTGAATTACATGTCAACATGATTTTAAGAGCTATGAGGATCTAAAAATTAAAAGCTTAAAACGTAAAATTTATCAAAGGGTTACTTGTACTTTTAATGAGTTACGATTTTAAACTGAGATGATTCACAGATTTCTCAATTGGTGAAAATTATGCAATAGACTGCAAACTGTGTTTTTTGTTAAGCAAATTATTTTCATTCTTTAAACATATTATCATCGTGTTAGGTAAAGGTGATGCCCAATAATTATTGTATAGGTGAGATTAGTCCCTGAATGTAAGTCGGGATATGTATTTCAATATTGGTTTGATCGAATCAACCATAATGATTATCTGAAAATCTAAAGTATTTGTTTGCCATTGTGTAACCTGATATTAACACACACCCTTTCCCCTCCTCCAGTGACTTAACCCTTTCACTCCTGATAGTGCCAAATGGCGCTTATAGATTTTACTCTGTCTAACGCCAGACGATTTTACTCGTCAAATGGAGAACCCCTTGGGAGTGAAAGGGATAATTATCAACATCTTCACCTGAAAACTATGTCCCCATTAACAACATCTTCGCCTGAAAACTATAATGTCTCCATTAAGAGGTTGTTTTTTCTAAGAGATCAGGCTAGCCCATTTTTCCAACAGTTACATCTGTGTTTGTTGCAGGTAAAAATTAAATTCAGGAAAAATTTTTGACCCAGATTGATTCTCAAATCCCTTTGTCTCCTAAGCCTAATTACCGGTATTGATGAAATAAGGGTTAGGATACAAAGAAAATTGACTTTCAACCTAGGTTAAAAATTGTTACCTGAATTTAATTTTTGACTGCAACATACCAGTATATAGAATTATCATTTGAATCACAGCTAAACTGTTCCCTTAATTGTTTTTCCCCAGCATATGTCAAGTGTCTAGAAGTGCTGTTTCCATATCTTCATTAAATTATTTAAGATTGCAGCACACTATTAGTTCTTGACATGATTCCCTTTTTAATTACTTATTTGAGTTTCTGGAGTGTATTTAACAACATACCTCTTACTTCGCACCTGGATATGAGGACTAGTTACCACTTCATGCGAGGAGAGAGAAAGCCTCTATGGTAGGCCAAGCTGAGTTTTCTGACTTATAATTCTGTATCAATACTTAATTTATCTAGTTGCAATTCACTGCTTGGCAATCAATACTTGTGAAGTTTAACACTGATCCCATAAAGACACATTTACATGACTGTGTAATGAACCATCTAACCAAGTTGGTAGAGTAACAGTTCACTTAAAGCAGGAGATTGTGGGTTCAACTCCCAAACCAGACTGTAAACCAAGGTGTTTAACTGTTATGATTAAAGTGATTGAGGGAAAACATGTAGTGCCAATTTGCCCTATATTGTACACTCTCCTTTTTCTCCTACAGTCACTGGTTTATAATAATTTATGCAGTTTTGTATTTATTTTATGGTCATAAGACTTGAATTATTTTGATGAATTACATGTAGCAATGACTTTTTCCAACAACTCAAGAAACAGAAACAAAAGGATCTCAGAATGTATATGGTGTGATTTCTGTTTATTTGTTTGTGAATGTTCAGCAAGTCATGCACTAATGTTTCAAATTCATGCCTTGAAAAAAAAAATAAAAAAAAAATAGACCTGGGTTTCTGTCATGATAACTATAGTCTGTTGACTGAAGAAGAGCAAATTTCAGAGAACTTGAGATTTTAGTGTAGATTGACCTAGCTTACACCCTTAAGCAATGTCTGCTTTAGCTGTGAAAAGATCATCAATGCACCATTGGGTAGCATGACATTATGCTATCAGATTCATTATCAGTCACTGTATATTGGCCTTGTCTTCTTCAACTCAAATGTGGTCTCTGTGCAATCACACATCTCAGGTGAAGGCCAGGCTAGGAGGCTGACCAATACATAATATCCCAAAAACAGTTAGAGCCTCTGTTGGGCATTGAAGCCTCTTGTTAAAGAGCAAAATAAAGTTATAAATATAAATTTATTTTAAATTATTAATACAGCTGTACTTGACTTAGGGTAATAATGTTTGTGTAACAGGGAAGATAAGGAAAATGTAAATGGTGGATACTGGAAAATGAGATGCCCCAAGCCAAACACAGTGAGTTAAAAATTTCAACTCATAACTTGATTTTCATGGTCCTTAATTTTGTGAAAATGGGAGAGGAGTATTTCACAAGACTTAGATTTCACTATTTGGCAGAAAAGTCATTTTAAGGGGGTTAATTTTCATGAAAAAGTGAGGATCCACATAATCTCATTTTAGTTTTTTCATGGCAGTATTTTAAAGTACAGTCATTGACAAAATCGAACGGTAGCAATATTAAACAGAACATTAAAAAAGCACCTAACAAAAATCATTTTTGACCAAGAACCTTTTACAAACCCCTACTGCATTTCATATACAGTCCCGACCAAAAGTTATGATTAATATGAGTAGACCTAAGAAGTATAATAGCATTCATTTCTGGAATGTGCCTTTTTCAAACGGTCATCAGGAGGGCAATCAGGCTTTCCTTTTCTAGCCTTAAGTTAGTTGTTCTTGCTTTCTCCCATCATTTCACTTAGTGGCATTTTCCTTTGCTGCTTAGCATGTGGTTGTGTAGCCTGTGACCAGCAGACGTATTTCCGGTCCTTGCTTCTCTCCCTCCGGTTTTTCTCGGCGGGTGAAACTTGGAACTTGAGCCGAAAAAACCGGATGTTCTCGCAGGCTAGTGGTTGTGAAGGCTTACCATCCAGGTTATGCATGTAAAAACACATGTTTAAGTTATTGGTTTGTTACCAACTACAGTGTATTTAGGCATTAATTTTTTCACTGAACTTAAATTTCATATTTTTATTTAATCATGAAAATTGTGAAAATTAGGGTCGGCAAAAATTAGTACCAATAAGGTGAGAATGCCCTCTTCAAATTCCTTGACCCTTCGATTCATAAAATTAATTTGTTCTTTGGAATTTTAACAGGACAAAGTATGGAAAGAGTTGCTTTTGGCAGCCATTGGTGAGCAATTTGTGGACAGTGTGAGAGAAGGTGAGATACATGTACACAATCATGTAATAATCATTCATTTTAATGTTGAAAAAATCAATGTGTACTTTTAGATGACATTTGCTCAGTCTGTTGATTAGACAGTAATATTGCAGTTGTCCCTTACAGTATATCTTGTAATCAAGTAACAGAAAGATAAGATAAAAGGAATGTTTTCACGTAATTATGTAAACTTATCACTGGCGTGCTTTCTATAATTTTGTATCAGCATTTAATTTGTCATTTCTTTAATTTCATTGACTTTTTGTTTTTGGTTTTGCAGATGATGAAGTGTGTGGTATCAGTGTTAGTGTGCATGAGAGAGATGACATCATTCAAATTTGGAATTCAAATGCTAAAGCTGTTGAGGAAGCAACGGTAAAATAAAATTATTTTAATAATAGTAAAGATTTCCACACAGCCCCATATTATACATGAATCACTGTCATACTAACCCTGTTCCAAAAATGAATAGAGTTAGTCACGAAGTGTATGTGTATAATTTATGTATGGGGCTGTGCGGAAATAATCTTCTCAAAAAATGTGATAAGAATTTTACTTTCAATTGGTTTATTAAGTGGCACATCATCCTACTGTACTTTCATGCTCACCGCAGGTATTGGACAAAGTGACAGACCTTCTAACAGAAGGTCAACAAGCTTCAACAAGCTTTGTAAGCTATATTTAAATTGAAATAAACTTGTTGTTGTTGTTGTTGTTGTTAACAGATGTAGATTTGTTTGATGAATTCTACAAATGTAAGTTACAACAAGCTATTTTCACAAATTTGTAGAGGACGAAAAAGAAGAATTTATTACCTTTTTGGCAAATAATCAAAAGTACATTACAATTCTTACACTTTCCATTTTTACCAACCAGTCTAAAATCCTTAATTACCCTTATTCGTTAACAATGCAAGGATTGAAAATTGACTGTATACTTACATGTATTAAACTCTCAACAGAAAGCCTTGAAAAATAAATAATTCTTAACTAGGTGCTTCAAAGCGACAATGTCCCTGACTTGCCTTGCCTGAACAAAGGGAGGCTGTTCCACAAGACTGGGGCTGGTACCATAAACAAAAGATCATCCATAGTCTTTTCGTTTTGAACCACAGACTTCCTACTATTATTATAATTAGAGTGGTGTACCCACTAAAATTTTGGACCACTTGAAGCCGAATGTTCCCTCCCATTCCACCTCCCCCCTCCCCCCTCCCCCCTCCCCCAACCCCCCTGTAGTGTTTTACTGAGCTTCACAGTAAATGTATGGGGATCAGCATTTTGTTCCTGCCGTCCTTAAAGAGTCAATTATCATTTGAATTTTTCAGCGCACCAAGCCCATGATGAGGGAGTACGACCAAGGCCTACCAACCCTCCAGGCTTTCCATTTTTCAAGGACTGACTTTTTCTATCCAATTTGTAGAGAGGTGGCTTGAGATGTTGTTCCAGGGAAGACCTGTGGCAGACTGCCATATATGATAATATCCAGTAACCAATAACTAGACATTGAAGTTGTTTTCTTGGTTAGTCAAATAATAGAATGTTTATGGACTAACATTGATCTAGATGTCACATCTTCATTGATCTAGATATCACCATAGTGTACATGTACAGGTTTATTGTTGTCTTGCATTGTCCTCTGGAACTGATATAACCCTGAAGTTAACATAAAGCTTTTGAAAAATCCAGTAATAACAACATGTACTAGGAGAATAACCTTAATTGGAGGATATCCTGTGGCACCAGGTGACCTCTGGGTATCCTTTCATGCTACAGGCCAGGATAACCTTGGTTCCAGGGTATGCTGCAGTACGTGGTGCTCTACATGCAGTGCCTAGGGTGGTATCTGCTTAGCCTGTAGTACGGTCTAGTATGATACTGGGATAGGTGTTGAAGTTATGCACGTAGAGTGTCCTTAAAGGTACATTACAGTTTGAGGAGACATTGGGCTTCTTGTGGTTTTGGAAGAAGTTGTGTAACAAAGTACAAACAATATTTAGGTCTTGTTCAGAATGGCCTTGTAAAATATAGAACAGTGAATAGTGAATAGATCTGTTTTTAATGCAATGTGGTAAATACATTAATGTGTACATATTCAGGAGATGGGTTCGATAAAATAGGGCAGTTGTACTTAAAATTGTAATAACCATAGTTTAAGTAGTACAATAGCCCATATTAGTCATGATCTTTAAGTGAGTGATACTCATCAAAACATTTGAAGCCTTTCCATACCTACCAAAGGGGCATACAATAGTTGTGTCTTGCATTTTATGCCAAAAATTTCCACAGTGTTTAAAACATGCCAAGTTTTTTTGTATGCAGTGAGGGTTTTGCATGCCAAATTTGGATTAGTGTCTACCTTTTGCTGACACCTAACTTTCTATCGGTATTCCACTGTAGACATGAAATAACTAAAATATTGTGTACTCAAGCAGTGCAGGCCATTTTAGTGGAGAAATTCTTAATAAAAATAATTATCAGTTTTTACACGTTAACTTTTATGCAAAACAAAAACTACAACAGGTTAGCATTCACCATACAGTTTCTGCTGAGCATTTCATTTTGTGGCCAAAAAAAACACCAGTAAATCAGAGTCGTAACGAGGTACATGAGATCTGGGATCACAAGCCATTGGATTAGGATCAGCAAATTTTAGTGGGATCAGGGATCAGATCTTACCACGTTTAGGGATCGAGGATCTGAATTTTTGGTTAAAAAATTGGATCACTGACAAAAAATGTACCGCGACATGACCTCTAGCCTGAGCATGCGCAGTAGAGCATGACATTGATTTTCTTCCTTTTACAGAGACTCAGTAATAGCACTTTGCACAATAAACAGCTGACAAGGTGCTTATGTAGAGAGTTTTTGTTTTGTTACAAATAATGAAAGGTAGGAACTGTATTTATGAGTACTGAGGGGAATAATAATTATTATTTATAAACCAGCTGTAGGAATTAAGTAGGAATTAAGGGGGCATTAAGTCAGAGATGGAAAGGGGACTAGGGAAGGCCCTAGGGGGAAGGTGAGGTACTCCTTGGAATTCTTGGTTGTGGTGTGCTGCCCAGTTCTCCAAATCCTGACTCTATTTCAGACCAAAAGATGCCATTTTTCACAGCCATTTTCAGATCTGGCCTAGCAGTTACAAATTTTTCCACTGGCTTTTGGTATGTAGTTAAGTTTGGCATCAGTGCCGAGGTCAAGAATTGGTAAAATTCAGCTCGAATGATAAATTTTGGATACTTTTCTTTCTCTATTATTCATTTGGAGTTGAAAAGACAAGCACGGTCGTCGTTCCCTTGAAAACCATACCCGATCTATTGAAGAGTACCCCCTCCCCGAGGGTAAAGTTGGTATCAGGTTGCAAGTACTACACGATTGCTGCAGTTTACGTTCGAATAATTGCAGTAGATTTTCCTCGTCATGATAAGTATTTTATTTGTTTTTATATCGCCAGCACGCACTTATTACGTGTACTTTTAATTATAAAGACCAACGAAAAATGTATTTTAATTTTGTAAATACCTATTTGGCTTTTACCGCTTGTGTTATGTTACGAAAGTGTTGGAAACTCTTAAATGAGGAGATGAAACGAGACACATGACCGAAAGTCAATTTTAACGTAAGGTAGTTGCATGATGATCGATACTTCCGAACAGTATCGTTTGTTTTCCACAGCTGTGTTCGCCAAAGTCTGTGTCAGGACGCGGGCTGAGTAGGACGCCACCCGCATTGGTCGAACATTACATGTTTCTTTTACTTTCCCAACAACAGTGCTCCCTAGTTGTAAAACTTTTAATGGTGTTCCTCGTCTTGTAGCAATGTGTATTCAGTACATTTTTTTAAATAACAATATAGACTTATTTTTATTGTTACTTCATTACTGTGTATCAGGATCAAAAATAGGATAAAGAAAAAATAAATCAGCACTTTACCTTATTCCTTCCGTCTGAGTGTACATCACAGGGCGAGAGGGAAGGGAATTGGGGTAGATCGTTCGCCCGGGCGGAATTGGTGCACCCTTTATAAACAATTAAATACATGTGTCTCCCCAGAGGGTGCGGTTTTACAGTGCGACTTCTTCAACCAAGGCCACCCAGGAAAATTTCCTGCAAACTAGCCAATGAAAATCTCACATCGGAACAATGGATTTTGACAAAGTTTATTATGTATGACAAATTTACCCACTATCGAAGCACAACAAAATTCAAATTGCGGCGATTCTGTTGTTTCATCACTCGAACATTGTTGGCCAATTTGTAAAAAAAAAAAATCTTGGGTGGCCTTGGTCGGAGTAGTTGCACTGTAAGGCTGTTTTGATCTGGAAACTCGTATAGATTTCGACACATGCGGGTACCCAGGCTTTTGGGTCTTTTTTTTGTTTTTTAATATACACGTAAAACCGTGACTCGCACAATTTCGGGGTTTCAAGGGTAGTGGCGCCCAGAAAGCTTTCACGGACTGCTCTCCCGTTTAGCTCGATAAGTTGAGTTTCAGTTGAAAAAAAAATTCGAAAGCCGTGTAGTTCTGTCCAACTCCAGACCTGATGGCTTTCTTAGAAATGTTAGATTTCTTTATGTTGCGTTTTATAAGTTTACTGCTCAATGAACTACCTTTGCTTTAACTTAATATCACATCTTTGAATTAAAGCATTAATAATTCCAAACAACTTGTACACGCAGTCTTACAGTTTAATTTATCACAAGTGCGTTATTCATGTACTTCTTAGTCCACTAGTCTAAGGAATACAACTTGGTAAAGGGCATGAAATCGAAAAAACCGAGCGCAATAAATGAATGTAAACATTGACATAACAAACAAGAACTGAATACTGTTCACGGCACTTTTCATTATCCTGATGAATTTCTCCAGATAACTTTCAAATATACACTGATTATAATGGCATTCAGTGTAAGTTGTACAACGGTTAGTAACTAATTTGCCAACTAAGTTTTTGAGTCATATTTTACTCGGAGAAGTGTTTGCGAAGTAGTTACTTTAAGTGTCCCCATCCTTTTCCCCCTGCACATAATTACAGCCGGAGAACAAACCGGTTTTATCCCCTCGATGCCCATATATCCTAAACGGGGTAATGGTTCAGCAGCCATGAAACGCGAAACAAAAGCACACTGCTTGGAGCATACAGTAATACTATTTACAAGGTAGACTCCCTTATCTTTAAATATTTAACAGCTTAAATCACAACTTACACATGCAAACTTAAAGTTCATGACAAATGTCTGCTACTTCAAAAAATGCTGGCGAACAAGCGAGCCCATGTACTAATAAAGTTTATGAAAGCTGATAATATTACCAGTAAAATCAAGAAGTGCTGAAAACTCTTCACTGCACTTTTCATGAATTACCCTATAGGTGGTTTGCAGCCAATCTCTAGAGACAGAGGTAACAATTGTGAAACGAACAAATACTGGTGGACGAACAAAGCGAGCTAATGAGAGATCTATTGTTTACCGTCCACCAGCATGGCGGCGATGACGTAACGTGACTACCACCTATACTTTTAAATATCACTTATGTCTAGAAATACAGGATACTGGAACCCTTATAGCTACTTCATATTACACCAGCGCAATTAATTATAAAATATACAGTGAAGATTGGAATTCAGTTTAAATAAACCCTGAGGTGACACAGATCTTCTTGCACCCTGAATAAGTATTCTTTTCTATAGTGACATCTTCAGTGCTACGTAAGCATCTTATCAGTCTGTTTCTATGGCTACAAAACGAAAAACGTATTATTATCATTATTTCAGTGTTCCCTTCAATTCCTGTGGAAAGGTCTACCATTTAGGCTCAACCGGGTACTTAAGTTTCAGCGTATTTTATACCCATTTGTACACTGTACTGTTCCCATCGCGAATGGCAACAACTAAGTAAGGTTGACCTTTGTACTCAAATGACGTCAGATCGCTTGCGATGCGAGTAGCAATCTCTTGATATTTGATGAACTGTGATCCAGAAAACCGATACACGACTGTCTTGTCGTGATAATTGGCCACACCAAGGTAGGTTTGACCGCACATCGCAAATGCATGCCAAGACTCGGCTCCACGAGTGGGAATGGACTGAAACAGCGTGAACATGGTGCCATTCCATTTGAAAATGAAGGAGTCAATAGAGTATTTACTTCCATTGTAATGGTTGGCAAAGGCGAGGAATGTATCACCAGTGATGCTGAAAGATTTTACATCAAATACTCCATAGGTCTGGAGAGACTGGGTTTTCACACAGCTGTCCGGTGACCACTTGTATACAGATGATGGCACAGCATATTCATGCTTGCTGCTCCACCGGTTTGCAATGACAATGAAAGTTTCATTGTTTATTACAAACATCGTAACACCACGAGCGTGATCGGATGATGCGATATCCTGAAACTTTTCAAACCGTTCATCCTTCCACTTGTAGATGGAGGTTAAGTTGTCGTAACTTGTAGCGGCGAGAAACCTTTCTGGCAATATTGCGAAGAAGTGTAGTTTGATTGCTGATCTGAATGAAACGTTTTGAAAATTGACAAACTGTGTTCCATTCCACTGATAAATAGCAACTTTAGCATCAGAGGGGAGAGTAACGCCCAGGTAATGTTTATCAGCTATCATAAAATAGTCAAAGTCATATGCACGTCCGATGGTTAAGGTCTGATGAAGTGCAAATTTTCCGGTTAAATTGTTCAGTTTGTAGATGGAAGATTCCGTTTTCAATTCAGCGAAAGCAAGAAACACACTTTCGTCAATGATGAACTGCTCAACTGCCCTAGGCTTCTTGGTCGGCAGATCTTGATATTCTTCGAAGCGACGCGAAGTACTGTTACAGTCTAGACAGGAAAAAATAGTTGTTATAAACCATAAAACACACGAAAAGACATTACAGTCGGCAATATAAAAATAGTTATGGTGGATGGTAGAGAATTCCTTTTTTTCTCTCCTCCCTCTTCTTTTTCATTTTTAATTTGTTTGGCGTTGTTTCAGACCCCATAAATTCACTATGCCTTTCACTTGTCTTAGTCCTAGTGAAAAGGCTGACATTTTCAATGACTTTGTTTTGACATCATCAACTAGGAATGTTGTCTAACGGTGAAATCAGGTTCTTTGATAGCCGGCTCCACTTGAAATTTTGTGAATGTAGCTTTTTGGTTAATTGGTGCAATTAAGGATTCATCAAAAGTCAATACAACCAAGCCTATATAGTGCTTGGTTAGTATACAGTGGGACGACTAAATACCTTGAAAATAGTATTTCCTTTTTAGGGACTGCCATTGTATTAAGATATATTGGACGTGATTGAAGCTTAACTTGCTGGGCTGTAGGACCTTTTCTTATACATATCGTGGTACATGTGTTTCTTTGTCTAATGTTAAGCAACCGTTCTGCGAAAGGACACCAGTCCATTGAAGATCGAATGAAAAAAGATAATCTACTAAAGAACTACTCGCCACGCAAGAAAGCAACGCAATTAATACAGATAACTGTAAAACTGTACTTAAGAGCGCGTCGTTATGTGTTTCGTTCATTTATTCATATTTTCTTTTCACATGTTTTTTTGTTACTTTTCTGCGTGCGGTTGTTTAAGACAGTAATAGCCCAGGTATAAGAACCTGGGTTTTAAGAATCTGTTAGGCTAAAATTTTCATTTTAAGCCCCCTCCACATAAGAACCTATTAAGGCTAAATTTTTAAGTTAGATGCTTATCAGTGGGGTTGCTATAAAAGTGTATAGGTAGAAACCGCTGAATTAAGATCATCATCTGTTAAACGTTAATTGACATAACATTTATTTGGTTTCAAGCTTAAGTACCATGTTTAATGTCTATTGATCAAACCTTAAGGGCTAGAGCCATACAGTTTTTAACTTTTTTTTTCATTTTTCCTCATTGCTTACCCTGGGTGCCAGAGGTTTTTTTCTCGTTAGGGGCGACAGAATTGAGCGGCGAAGCCGCGAAGGCGAGTCGCGAAGCGGCGAGAAAAAAAACCTCTGGCACCAACGGATAACAACCTCACTTCCATGCCGTCGTCAGTTTCCTTTGATTGACATCCGCAGTCAGAGCTTATTTTAGAAACACAGCATCAGATCATCGCGCACTTAACCAATAGCAGCCCTTTTAAGAAACGTTTCTTCAACCGACCAATAATTTACCCAGGGTCAAATTTTGACTCTGGAGAAATAAATGGCAACATGATTGGATCGGCGCGCTCAAAAGACTTAACTGCCTGAGCCAGAGGTCTCTAGCCGACCAGCACCACTCGCTCTGAAGCTCCTCGCCGCTGGCGAAAGAGAAGACCTCTGGCATCCAGGGTACTCATTGCTTAGTTTCTTTGTCATGTTTTTTAAGGACATATACTGTACTTGCAATGAACTGCCTACAGGCATTGCTCTATGGTACAAATAAATGATTTAGAACCTATTTTAAGAACCTTGGAAGCCTAAATTTGCTTTAAATACCATTTATATAAGAACCTATTAAGGCTAAATTGAAAACTTCAGGTTCTTATGCGTGGGCTATTACTGTAGTCCATTAAACCTTTGTGTATTCAACGAGCTGGTCTTTGAGTAAAAGCGAGGCTGAAGGTGACCTTGATATGATACAGACCTCACTGCCTTTCATGTATAAAGCGGTTGTTCGTTGGCTAACTGGTCCACATTTATAATAGAAGAACACGGAGATTTGTATCAGGCCCCGGTTGCTCAAAGGCTGGATAGTGCTATCCACCGGATAAATATCTATCCAGTGGATAGTGCAATTAACTTTCCCAATACTTATCCGCTGGATAGTGATTTATCCGGTGGATAGCGCTCCAGTCCCGTTTCTACTCAAAGGCCATTACAAAACTCTGTATCGGCTTTTTAATCCGTGATCAAAAGTTAAGGGTGGGGGTGGAACTAAAGTTTTTCTCAACCACAATGCCGTCAGCAGTTCATCTTCGCATTTTGTTTTGCAGTGCAACACCAGCAGGGCCCCATCTAAACTTATCCCAACTTGTTCAACTTGTTCCACTCTGGGAACCATCTTCAGTCAAAAAGATCATTTTCAAGCTGCCGAAAACGCCCTTGTAGTCTCCACAGAAGGAAAAAACCAGTAAACAACTATGCATTTTCAATTTTATCTATGATTGTACAGCTATAAACCTTTCAGCAGCGACAAAAACTAAGACAACAGCAAGCTATACCTGAACACATGTCACCGTCACCAGTAAAACCGGGGTTACACATGCAACTGAAGTTTCCAACTGTATTAATGCAAGACGCATTGTTGCTGCAATTGTGCATACCACTGTTACATTCATCAACATCTGAGGATTAAAGAGTACAAAAACGGTTGGAAGGGGATGGGATCAGGTTGTATTGCTATGTTACTCCTGTTTTGTACCTGCACAAAGCAGGGAGAAATTTGATAAAACTGCAATTGATACCTGAACATATGCAACCGTCGCCGGTAAAACCGGGATTACAGATGCAACTGAAGTTTCCAACTGTATTAATGCAGGATGCATTCTTGCTGCAGTTGTGCAGACCACTGCTACATTCATCCACATCTAGAGATGAAAGAATAAAAACACGGATGGAAAATCATATGATCCGAGTATGAACTTGATATACAACTGCCCAAGTTAGATATTTTTCATTTGTGATACAAACCTTCATACGTGCTTTTACTCATAATTCTAAGTTAGTTATCGTTCGTGTGAATTTACCCCTTTCGCGTTAACCATTGTCATAAACAAAACATTACACAACTTTGAAGGTTTAGCGTCTATTTCAGAGATTTTGGGTATAATACGGAACGAGCACTGATGCATGAAAATCCAAGATATCGGCTCAGTTTCGTTCAAAACTACACCGCAGCTATTGGTAAAGTGATCTGGTAGTAATTGCCCTGAGCCAGAGATTGTGACGGCTAGGGTGGAAAAGGGTTGAAATTTGAAAATAAAACCGAGCCGTTCGTTTTGAAGTCTTGGAGTCCAGTTTGTATCCAGTACTGAATTGCAATGAACTGACTATACTTTGCCTTGGCTTTGAAGAATTAATTTAATTAACTATTTGTGTAAGAGCTCTGGGAATAGTTCGTTTATAAAAAGTTTCTTAACCTTGCTCCAAATTTTAGTTTAAAGACAGAAATAAATAAAAGTTGCAAAGCCTCGTGTATATTGTCCCTGCCAAATGCGTATTACCGTTTTCGCAGTTTTCGCCTGTAAATCCGGATGCGCAAACACAAAGGTATTTCTTGTGTGTATATCCATATAGGCATTTGGCGTTGTTCAGGCAAGGTTTGAGCATGGAGCAAAAGTTCTGACCAAACAAAAAAATAAAATAATATAAATAAACAAATAAATAAATAAATAAATAAGAATAAAATGTCCGGTTAGTATATCACCTCTATCTGTTCGTAAATATTATGAAGGACAGTCCTGAGATACATTACATTAGACCCTAAACGAAGTAACTTCATTTTTATTAAGTAACTTCTATGGAAATGAATGCTTACTGAGTTACTCTTTTTATTTTACAGGCAAGGCGACTAAATAAGCGCCATCTCAGATGTGTAATTCCACTCTAGACTTGACAATTTCTTTTCGGTGAAGATGCATGATGGGAGCGGACTAGAAAATAGGCCCTGTCTGTCTTAGGCTGCCAGGGTCTTTAAAAGCTCCGATGTTAAACTCAAGCCGCCTATGTAGAGATTTTTAAATATTGTCAAACAAAAGCCCTATCAAAGTTCAAGACATTATCTTCCTTAACACAAGATGTAGCAAGCAAAACAAGGGCGTTTTATACGATTGTAATCTTCCTCGTTATCGTTATATGGGCTGAAACCCGTTCCAAATTTCCTTTAAGCTTTGCGATATGTCACATCTAGATAATTATGCTGCACTACCACATGATGATTGGTCTGGTATAGGGAATGCAGGGCCTGTTTTGAGGTATGATGACCTAAAATTAGGGGTATATTTAACTGCTCATTCGGTTGCTGAGCTAGCCCAACGTTTTACAAACAAATAAATAATAATGATAGCGTGTTGGCAAATAACTGGGCTTTTGATACCACTATTGCACTATCGAGTGGTGCTTCATGGTGTTGAAGACAGACAAGTTACGAAAATATCAATTCAAGCAGAAGATAGAAAATATGTATTTTTTTCCTACCTCTGTGGCCAAATACGTCCAGCCAGGTCTTGCTATGAGATCCTCTGGATGTTGGATGTGATCAGAATTACTCAGCTCGCATGTTACTTTGTCATCAATTGTTGGTCCAATCTGGATGTTGACGGAAACACATTCGTCCGTCATGAGGCATTGATGCTCGCATTCTCTGAATCTAGTTCCAGTAAGAAGTGTTTTAATCACATGATTCTTTAAATAATGGCCAGTGTTTGGAGGAAGAAATTTCATGGCGCGACAGCCCCCTAAAAAGAACAAAAACATTCTCAGTAAACTTTATTCAAACCTTTCTTAACTGAGTAGTTTAAATTAGACAGAGTCAATGATAAATGTTTTAGTAGTGATCACTGGTAAGGGAGACGAAGGAAAACATTTTCGCAGTAGAGGAAGTTCTCACTTGTCAGTTTTCACTGAAAAATAATCTGAAGATTTTAAAACCGTATGTAAGATATCGCTTCTGAAAGAAATCAATCGTAACCCATAGCCGCGGTTATTATCTCGGTATGATGTCAGATGTAACACAAGTGAGGAGAAGGAAACAATGGTGCTTGTAACAATGATCTCAAATATCATGGTGTGTCTACTTCACAGAGTAATCGAATCGTATAGTTCCTCATTGACATGGCAGAGTGCAACTGATTTGGATTCTCGAACCGGGATAATGTTCCTTAAACACCTTTAGGACTCTTCTGAACGCGTTCCATGAGGTGTTCCATTGGCCGTAACCATGTGATTCGACTCATCACTGTTTCCTTCTTTCTTGAGTTCTTGATGTTAAGTATCGCCGGAGTATCTCTTACATTTGTGTTTCAAGTACTAATAGAGGCATTCTTGTCTACTTGCCACAAAACACTCTTCTATTTGTATATGTAATCGCATGGGCCCGAGGGCAATTAAGGATTAATTTCACGCGTATTTTTAAAGTTTTCCCAAAATTGCCCGAGTCGCGAAGCGACGAGGGTAATTTTGGGAAAACTTTAAAAATACAAGTGAAATTAATCCTTAATTGCCCTCGGGCCTATGCGATTACTTGTTTATCACATAAAGGGCAAAATTTTTGAGGGAATTGCATTCGCGCTCGATGCCCGCGCGATGAAGACCTTTCAATGCCACCACAACTGTCAAAACAAGCGTAACTAACCAATAGATTCAATGAACATTTTATTCTCAAAATACAGTGAATTGCGTTTCAGTGAATTACGGCTTCATTCAGTTAAATTGCAATCAACAGTAAATCGTTGCCGCGAACAGCAAAAAGGCTCAAAATGTATTTATGTGAACAATACACCTTAATCGGAGTCAGATTCTGGGAGGAAAATTCTCTTGCAACCTCTTGCTTGGGAAGAATGATTTCCAGCAATGTTGAGAGTCACACTGCAATGGCCGAAATTGTAGATTTGACTCGGAGCTGAGCCGGGCTGTGTTTGCACTGAGGACAGTGGTTGGAGTACTTGTCTTGTAGAGGTAGCATGTGTGACACTGTCGATGATGTTGGACATCACTCTTTGCTCGTTTTCATCACCGGAGTAGTAGTCATCCAAACCTTGCTCGGAACTGTGACCAGTGATATTTTTAATCTCACATTTCGGAATGCCGGAGCTCTTCAATTTCTTGACAACCGTTGTTCTGGCGCTGCGGTTGGTAAGCTTCTTGTCTGGGCAGGTAACTTTCAGAGGTGAGTTTTCCTTCATTGTTTTCATGATGTTGTTTATAGTGTTTTTCCCCATCGGTGTCTTCTTGTACCACACGCTTGTTTTTGAGTTTTCGATAACACCAAGGTAGAATTGCCCTGTAGTCTTCAGCTCTGCCGGCCGTTTTTTTAAGTACTTCTTCAACAAAGCAACAGGACATCTAATGTCCAATAGACAGTACTTCGTTTGTTGTTTTTGTTCTCCCTACCGTGCTTTAGTTCCTCAATTAAGGTTACGTCGGCTTCCACGAAACGGGAAGCCACTTTTGCAAAATAATTCATTGGTAATAACGTTTCGTTGCCAAGCACAGGCAACTTATAACCACTCAGCATCAAGTAATCATGCCCTGCTGATTACCAAAAGTGCCCTCGTGATTAAGAAAAAATGCCCTCTGTCTCAGCCAATCAGCATTCAGTAATTTTGCCCCGCATGTGATAAGACTGAAAAAACGCTTAATCTGACGTCTTTTAAAAATATGGCAACATTTCAAATGCGAGAAAGTTAATTAGGTTTTGACGTCACTGTCCATCCGTCCGTCTGTGCGCTGCTCCCCGTTACCCATTGTGAAATGTCACACTCGAAATAACGCTGTGCTCTATTCTCAGGTGCATTTTGGCGGTTAATCCGAAGATATGGGCAATCCCCGTTTTTCGGCGGGAATATGAGTGTCAAGCTACGTCTTTCAAAGAATGAAATGTCAAACTGAAAACAACAAGAACAGTAACTTAAAATCTCTTTTTCTTTTTTTGTAGGTATCCAGTCGGTAATGGTTTTAAAGTTTAAATTTTATTGAAGCAGCCGAAACTCAAACGCACTTGCGTCTCAAATATTAAAATCTGTAAAAAAAAAAAAAAAAAAAAAAAAATGGCTGGGAGTCAAACTTTTTATTGAAAAATGTTAAATTTTGGTTGAATAACTCGTATAGATCAGGCTGCGTTCAATACGACCAATACCTTCCAGTTCAAGTGGCCGTAAACTGAAGAAAACAAGAAAAGAAACTAATAGGGCTTCGTTTTGGCATCGGTATTTTTTATTTTTATTTTTTACATTGATGGTATAAATTCAGCTCGAGGAAGTGCACGTGCCTTCCACAAAATCTGTAATACTGATAAATTTAAAATTTGTCAAGAAAATGTCAAAAAAATACTACCGCACTTCACGCCGAATTAAAAAAAAGTTAAATTTTGCGTAAATAACTCGAATATAGGTCAGGTTGGGTTGGCTTACTAACGATTTGCGAGGTATATAAGTGGAGCTTGTTTGCTGTTTTGGACATTGTCATGCAGAGATGGTGAGTTTGGGGTCATGCCGGGGGGCCGTCACTCCCACTGACTAGTTTCTACAGATACTTAATAAAATATTTTGTAAACATGTGAACCAGAAGTGTTTTTCCACTAAAATCCTTAACACCGGAGGGTACAAAATTTGCATTAAATCGCTTTGAGAAACTAAAACCAAAATATCAAATAGGCGATCGGCGGTTCTCGACAGGGAATCCTGTGTCCTACAAAGGGTTTGAAGTGAAAATAGCAAACTAAATTTGTCCGTCACAAAATATAACAAAAAGTCGTCAACCCTTTCTCGATAGAAAAATTCAAAAACAGAAGCTAGCGCTTCATGTCGCATTATAAAAGTTAAATTTCACGTAAATTATTCGAATAGATCTGCCTGGCTTAGCTTAAGAGATAAAACAACATTAAGTGTGGTATCGTAAAAATTAAACACGAGTAGAAAGGCCCTCAAGCTACCCTGGGTGCCAGAGGTTATTTTTTTCGTTTGGAGCAGGGAAATTACACGGCCAAGCCGCGTAAAAAAAAATAACCTCTGATCGCGCGCGCGAATACTGAACCTCATTTCCGTTCCGTGCTGTCACCTGGGAGACCACGCTTTTCCTAAGCCAATCAGAGTTGTTGTTTCATGTCGGATGGGAAACCACTCTCCGTGAGCCAATTTTATTTGATGAATCAATCAATGAAGTGGGACAGATTCTGTCCCGGTTTGATGATATGGAAACGAATTTCTCGGCTCCTGCGACCAGAGGCCCGTCTCTTGCCTTGTATTTTCAAGGATATTTAGTTTTTCAACGGGCCTCTGGAGTTAGGATACTTTCAAGCATACAAAAAGACTTGATAAATTTAATTTATTGGCTGAATTAAGTGAGTCGGTAAATAACGATATGGGAGCCCAAATTATTATCATCGAAATTTCGGCAAATACGGCGAAGAGTGGTGACCAATGTTTTCTAAAAGAAGGCAAATATATATATATATATATATATATATATATATATATATATAATTCGCACAATGGAGAATGGACTTCCGTTTTCAACGCTTTATTCAAGATATAGATATCCCACTATTAAATTCATCCTTGTTCACTCGATGTTTTGGATCTCACGCTTAGTCTTGTTGACGGTTTTATTCAAACTGATATATACTCCAAACCTACAGATAACCATGTATATTTGTTACGCAATAGTGCCCATCCTGTCCATTGCTCCAAAGCGATTCCTTATGGTGTAGCCACCAGAGTCAGAAGAAACTGCTCTTCCTCTGAAACTTTTTTGAGAAACGAAGTATTGAATACCAAAGTTACTTAATTAATAGAGGATACAATCCCTCTCAGGTCAAACAACAATTTGAAAAAGTCAAATCCATTCCTAGGGAAAATTTGCTTGTTCCCAATATAAAGCAATCTAAAAAGGTGTTACAATCCTTCTTTGCCAAGCATCGGGAAAATTCTATATTCCCATCGGCATCTCATTGACAATTCACCTTCCTTAGCCAAAATTTTCCCAAAGGGATCTATCATTCCCTCTTTTAGAATCCCTCTTTTAGAAGAGCCGAAAACATTAAAGAAATCCTGACACGACCTCGCCAAACAACATACACAGATATACAAGGTTGTTTTAAATGTAAAGGGAAATGCGACCTCTGTAAGAATTTTTTAGTAGAATCGGACCATTTCTCTAGCACTAGTACAAGCAGGAAATACTTCATCAAACAATACCTTCATTGTAAATCTAGAAATGTTGTTTACTTGATTACTTGTAACAAATGCAATGTTCAGTATGTAGGATCAACAACTAACGAGTTTAAAGTCAGATTTCGAAACCACAAATCGGCCATGAGTACATTTCGATTTCGTCATCATTGAACAAATTTGTACTTTTAGCGATCAAAATAGCCTCGACCATCGTCTGCTAACAAGAGACGCTTTCTGGAGTGCACAACTTTGCACCCTTCAACCTTACGGTTTGAATAAGAGATCAGAATTCAACTCTAGGAATAGAATAAAATACAATTAACACCTCATTTTCATCACTCAGGGGCACAAAACGACCAATTTGTTGAAAAATGTATTATTATGCCCCAGTTAATAAAACTAAATGTTATTCAGGCATTTTCAGGTCTTTTTTAATATTGCTGGGAAAAAAATATCTGTTCCTTTTTGCCAGCAAGACACACAAGATATTTCCCAGCCAGCTAGATAAAATTGGTTGGTTTCCCAGCCAGGTGCAAATTGAGCACCCTGCACAACAACAAAAAATACAATTTCATATGTCGTAAGCCAAAATGGCCTCAAATCAAGTCTTCAGTGGGGGGGGGGGGGGGGGGGGGGGGGGGAGGAGACACAAATTTCTCACAACAATCCACATTTCGCCAGCCAGCAACACTCACACTGCTACCACACTTCAGTAATTACCAACCGAAACCATCAGCAGAAAGAAATTTCATAACCAACTCCGGGAAATAACTCATATTTTGCCAGCCAGCACAATACCTCGGGGGAACAGATAAAGTGAGGAACAGATTCGTTTTGTGCCCCTGATCACTCACAAGTGTTCTCCTTTTTATTTCTTATATATTTAGTCATTCTATTGTTCAAAGGCTCAATCGAAGATTTTGTTACGGGGCTGAGAGTATAGCACACAATGCTTGAGTTCAGGGGCTGGTAACTAGAATTTTGTTATTTAACCATTCAAAGGCCTTTTTTCGGATCCTGTTACGAAAAATGGCATTGTGAGCTAGAAAGCGCCTTTGTTCAAAGGCTTTGACTTGGGAATTTGTGACATCATTTTCTCTAGATTATTATGTAATACCCTAGTGGTTTAATACCTTTTTCTTCTCACATCATTGTTTTTATTGTTCTCATTTGTTATTTTGATTGCATTGTAAAAAAAAGTTTTTAGTCCATTTAAGTCTTAGCCATAGAGAGATTTTTATTCCGAGTATTTTTAATCCTGTACTCTCTATACTGAGGAAGCCCGAAGGGCGAAACGTTTATTACAGAATTTTGGCCACTGAAGAAGTTCGCTGTTTGCTCTTTCTACACAAACTATATATATATAACTGCATTTGTCAAAAGGTGCCTACAGAAATTGTGAAAACAAGCAAATTCCGCTGCCGTCACAAAGCACAAAGTCAACCCTGTCCCCACCCCCGTGCTTTGCTCAAACAACTGCCAACCACCCACCCACTGCACAATGTGGGTTCACTCTAATTGGTAATCAAAAGCAAACTATCATTCAGGCCTACACTAGACCAGGCAAAATTGCCAAGGCATCCTACACTGTAAACACTCACATAATAAAGCTACAAACTCTAACTGCAGTCAAAGTCTCAAAGCAGGAACCCCCCAGCCCTGTGCTTTTGACAGAAAACTGAGACTCACCCACCCACTGTTAGAACTATCCCTAGGCTGTTTGGCCGAGCCCGCGTTCAAGCGAAAACTTCAGCGGCTACCTTTTTGAAAATTCGGTCAGATATATATATATATATATCTGTCTGAATTTGTAAAAAGGTGCCTACAGAAATTTCAAGCGCGTTGTAACAATTTGACCCTTGAGGTGATAAAGAACAGTTGAATGTCGCTAGGTAGGGCTTAAATGGACAAATTAATCGCTAGAAACAGACGAAAAGTCGATCTTGGCAAAAGCGACAGATTTGTAATGAAATAAACAACATTTACTAAAAGCACAGAAATTATGAACTTTCGGTCTCGTAAACTATGAGGCTCAGAGCGAGATGCCCGACTAAAACAGATCCAGAATTTACCGTTCTTGAGCCCAGAATCGGTTGTCTAAGACAAAATCACTTCAGCTAAACACTCACGAAGCGTTTTTATGCTTGCACACACTATTCTTATAACACGAGCACCACGACATACCTGAAATTCGTCTGTCAACAAGTTGAGGAAATCACACAATTATCCACGTTCGCGGCACTGATAAAGCTATCCACAACCAAACCAAGCACAATGTTTCCACACTTGATACGGGCAAAGTATCATCAAATTACTGTCTCTCTCTCAATAACTCTCGCTTTCTCCACATAAATCATCACATGTAGACTTTGCTGACACAGTCGATTTATTCAAGATCCCGGATGTACCCATTCGTTTTCAAACGGACAACTAGAGGGCGGTATTGACAACAAATTTTAACTAAGTCTCTGGCCTGGTCACAAATCAGCTTTAATTTTGCTCTCGCCGAATAGATCTGACTCCTACAAACTACCTTTTCAGGCCAGAGACTCGTCACCGCCCACAGCAAAGCTCGCAATATGATGCCTTTCCGTCTCAAGCCCGAGATCGGTGTCTCACCCGTTTAGCCAAAATAAGACGGAATACGGTAACATATTGGACGACGGCAGACTTTGCCAATCGTGAGAATTGTTCCTTCATAAGGCTTAATGATGCCTTCCGGAAAACCTCACTGTAGGCGGCCAAAAAGAAATGGAGAAAATTAACCGACCACTGAAAACAACTTCTAACGCGCGCGCTGATTTCAAATTAGTGACTTATGACTCAAAGAGAATTGTGGGAAATGATATGTAGGGGAGAGGTGGGGGGGGGGGGGGATGGGGAAAGATGTAAATAGCATTAAAAACACGGTTTTTTTTGTCTACTGCAGCTTGTTAGGAGGTTTTGTGTACTAAAAACAGAACGACAAAGCAAAAGTGGTCAAGTGCTGAACAAGCCTGAAATGAGACTGTTGCTAAAAAATCCTGGAGGTACCTTTTTGCAAATCCAGACAGATATATATATATATATATATATATATATATATATATATATATATATATATATATATATATATATATATATATGTATGTATGTATGTATATTTTAATTAGTTTAGATAAGCATACTGCAGGATCTCGTAAAACTATAACTGAGTACCGTAATTTTTCTGCGTGCTTGTTTAAACACGACCGTAAGCCAGGAAACGCTCTTAATGCCAGTTCGGAATTCCGGACGGGAATCAAGGTTCAATCCCCGAGCACTTTGTTTGGCTTAATTTTCGGTGGAACACCGAATTTGAGTAGAACACGCTGAGTTAGCTTAGGCCCGATTGAGACGTCGTATTTTTCAAGAGCCGAACTGCATTGCATTGAATTAAGTATACGAAAAGTACAGCGTCTGGGTTCTTCCTGCCTGGCTTGGTTGGGAATTCGTTCAATTTTGGAGCGGCTTTGATCAGAGACGCCGAACGTTTCATGTGCCGAAATTAATCCAGAAATTATTATTATGTACATATTTTGAAAACAAGTGATAATATTGATTGGTTTCCCTGCTGACTGTATTAGGAACTGCTGTGGAGCGCCAAATTAAGTTCGACGTCTGAATTTGTTAAATTTGAAAACAAAACAAAAAAAATAAAGTTACAAGAAACAGGCCTTTGCAATAGAAACAACACTGAAACTATTTCAGATGTTCTCAACCTGGAAAATTAATATCACTGTGAAATTTTAGTTCTTTAACGCTAGCGTAAGCCAAAAACCGAAAAAAGAAAGAATACTTTGCGGCTCTAATGACGACTTTTGTTTAGAAAGTTTCTTTGATGGTACCACAATGTGCCTGAATATTATTTTCTCGCTTTCCTAGGCGTCGGCTTTGTGTTGCAACCGAGATCAAGTCCCAAAGAATACACAAAAAAAGCAAGGCGAACCTGGAGAAGAAACTGCGAGGCCATGTTTAAATTATTATTGTTATTATTTTTTTAATTTTTGGTTGATCCCAAAATTATCTCCTGAGTGCTTAGTCAAAACAAAACCAAGAGATAAACATGTTATGCAGTAATAAGAGAGATATGTCAATCATTTACGGAAAAACGAGCGAGCACCTACTGTTGGCTCGAATTTTTCAAATAGTACATCAAAACATTCAGTCTATCTCGAGTTTAAAAAAAACAAAACAACATTTAAGAGCGGTACCTCTTTCTGTATCACGTATATTTGGTAAAAAATAACACGAGAACGAAAATATTCACCGTAGAAACAAACATTTTGGCACGCTAAGATAAGTTTATTGGCTGAAGAAGTGGACGGTAACTGATAAGTCGGACTGATCATTAATATCGAAAATATTAACTGGGAATAGAATCATCAATAACGGTTGCAAGTGCAAAGAGTGGTGACCAAAGGTGACTAAAACAAGACAAAAATCGCAGTTTTTTTCAGGATGAGCTCCTGGTTATATATATATATATATATATATATATATATATATATATATATATATATATATATATAGGATTATGCCAACTGCAGTCGGCTCGTAACTCTAGAAAACTGCACCGTAAGTATTGGTTTTTGGCCGGCGTGCGTCTTCATTTAAGACGTGAGTCAGGAAACGCTCATAGTGCTATTTCGGAATTCAGAACCGAAGTAAGTTTTAATACCTGTACACTAAGTCTCTTCCTTTGGCTAAATTTCTGGTTGAACACTGAATTAGATTAGAACGGGCTGGGTTACCTTCAGCCTAACCAAACTAGTGCCAGGTATACAAGTGCGGGAATTTGTTTTGTTGCTCGGGCTGTATCCTAACATAAAGGGAATAGTTTGGGGCCACCACCTGCCCAGCTCCTACAGAAAGTTCAGCCTTAGTAAACAGGTGAACCGAACGTTTCAATTGCCTCGGAGAACTCAAGCGCCTCAAAACTTTGATTAAATCTCAATAAGAAACTAACACATCTCGCTAGCCTAATTCTTCTCAACACCGATCATCCTCTAAACGTTAACCTAAATTTTTCGGTAAAAGTTCCTCAAACGACGAAAAAGTTAGTAGAAAAAACGCATTGACTTCGTATGTACAGAAAATGGCGGTTGAGAAAGCATGCAAACCCGACGCAAAGCTTTGGACAGAACTGTGAAAAGAAACTGAATTTTTGTTTCACGAGCGAGCGAAATGTTTTCCCAGCTCTTAGCAGCACCGGAAAACGTAATGCAATCTTGTTTCAGAAGCAACATAAGGCCAGATTACTTCGATTACA